>JABFOV010000143.1:0-52107 GCA_022817685.1 Aradophagus sp. ZL-2020 | reverse complement strand
GAGTCGTAAGGATTGCAGTTTACGCCGTGTGCACATAGTACACACTCAATTCTATATTATCTTTCATTTTAAACGAGAAATTTCATTTATCGTCATCCTTAAATCAGTAATATAGTTCTCTTATTTATCAATTCCTACTTACAAGAGTCTGTTATCTTAATTGATTATGATGTAAATTCAGTGTTCAAATGAACATAAATAAGTGGGATGCAATTTATAACTGATTTCTTCTGGATAAAAAATGAATGTAGCAGAGGGAACTTTTCCGTTATTTCTATTTAAATACATAAAGTTTTGTTTCAGCACTATTTAAATAATGAAAAATATCAAATAATCCAGACAAATAGAACGCGGAAATTTAATGCGAGATAAAATTTAAATGCATTGTCGATGCCTCTCAATTTCATTCGTGTTAGTTTTTTAAGCGATACTACGTTAATATCGAACTCACAAATATAATTTTACTTGTATATTTAATCATAAATGAATATACCGGCTGACTAATTAAGGGCAAACTTTAATTAAAGCTCAATTTGTTGTGATTCGCACTTTATACATTCGACGTTTCTGTAAATAACTTCGAAAATAGATTTGACATTCCATAAAATGAAACCAACCATTACTTCGACTGTTAATTTATTTCGCATTCCAATGAAATTTTAATTTAGTGTGCAAAACTGTAGAGAAATTCCTATACAAAGACAAACAATGTTCGAGGACCAAATAGTCGTTGTTAAATGCCCGGTTTTATATACACATATCTATTTATAAGTTTATTTATAAGTGTATACATGTAAACCTCGGCAACTACAACTTTCGCAAAAGCGGATCGAAGTTAAGCAGTTGCTGAGCCATTTTAACGAGCGGATCGTATCGCACGATAGGATACCGCGTCGTGAAACGATCGACATAAGATCAATAGTGGCGCGAGTGACACGATCTCCATTAACTCATCAGTCAGACACAAGAACAGGGCCGATTGTTTCAAATTATCTTACTTAATTCGCTATTCAAATATATTTAATCGTTACGTTTTTTATGACGTTGTTGCAAATTATTGAAAAACAAATAAATAAAAAAGCAATTAATTGCTACTTTATCGTCGATATCAAATATTAATAAATGTTGAAATCTTTGTCCGAAAAAACTAATTAAAATTGTTAATAAAACGAAAAAGTTCGTTTAAAATGCAAAAAAGGTTTATAAAAATATAATGTGTGCCATGTATCAGTAATGATTTTGATAGCAGCCATCATTCCCTCATTTTTATTTCATTGAATCCCGTCCGATGTTTTCCCCGCGATTGAATATCTCATTTCATTAAAAATCGAGTTTCATTATCGTCGTATAATCAATTTAATTTGAACACTATAGTCTGATCAATTTATTTGTCCACTTTCATGAGTACAGTCACCTTTATTTTAAATTTTAATAATACCAATTTACGGTCGTCCTGCGCTTATTGTTAAATTTCGTTTAATTAGTTAATATCACTCTATTGTAATATTGTACTTTGCGATTCAGTCATTCTCGCTGCATTATAACTTCAATAATTTTTTTTTTTTGCCATCAGTTATGATTTGATAACGTACTGTAATATTTAATAGAATCAGTGTTTTTTGATGTCCAATGCTATTGACAATTGAATTTTTTTTTAACAAAAAAGTACAAACATGTGTAATGAATTTCTATATAATTTTAACAGATACCTCTTAATGTATAATGTACTTCCAAATTAATTAATTGAATTAGAGAATACAATCAAAAGCAAATTAATCTCAATAAATTCAGTACTAAATCGACGAATTTTTCAACAACTTTTTTAAAAACTCAACTAAAACACTTTGTCTTGTCGCAACTTTTTATTTTCACAGTGAAAATTTTGCTAAGGTTCTTATATATATTTTTTTTTAACTTTTCATTTTTCCTTAAAGTTTTCGTGAACTTTTTAGTACGTCCTGGGCGTTTTCAAATAATTTAATTTTGACCTCAATTCGCGTAAATAATTCAACACGAAATCAGCGTAGCGATGAACTCACGTCGGAAGTTGCGGTAAATAAAACGTTTGTCTACTTGCTCATTAAGATGAACCTGCAATTTGTTTAACTGTACCAAATTTATACGCGTGGAAATTCTACGCTATTTTTTTTACTTTACTGGAAATACCATGTAAGCGTTAAGATTATGTATTCAACAAACGTCATCCTTTGTGCAGCACATTAAAAAACTTAGTAATTCGGATACGATGCAATGTGTGATTATAAAAAAAAATAAATAAATAAATAAATAAAATGACGTAATTTTCGTAATCAGAATACAGAAGTAATTAAGAAACTTAATCTAAAGCTAAAAATTAAAAGACGGAAAAGAATCGATTAAAAAAGATTATTGTGAAAATTATGAATAAATATTTACCAAAGTTCATTTTTTTACTACGAATTTTATAACAGTAGCACATTCCGTTTTCGTGAGTCGAGGAAAATGTGCTTTTCTACGACTAAATTTAAACGTTGCAACATAGCTGTGTTATTTTTAAGTCATTGCGATGAATTTCAATCATGCCCAAGAGTTTGAACTCGAAAGAAATAATCGCAACTTTTTCTATAGAAATTTTACACTGCACGCAGAAAAATACCGGTTATGGTTATATTAATCTGATGTTTTTGTATTGTAATCCAAAATTTGATTGCTACGAATAAAAAGTGTTTTAAAAGGAAAATTAACTCAGTAATGTGGTTACTTTCAACAAATTATTCTAATGAAGATGTTTCAAAGGGGAATTCATGATTTTGTAAATAACACCTAATTTAAATTAATCGCCATAGTTACTTCAGTTGCGTCGAAAATTCGCTACAATAAAATTGAAATTCACTTTGAACAATTATTCAACTGTGATGTCGGTACCTCTTTCTAAGCACGTTTAATCGTTCCAGAAATATTCCAATATTCGATTATCCACTTTTAAAGAAAAGCTCGGCATCCGGCCGTGACTTTACGACCAGCCTCGAGCAAAGTAAATCTGTTGCCGGCGATAATCCCACGGCCGTGTAACAAGAAAAAGAAAAGCCGCGGCGAAAAACGTTGTGGAAAGAAAACTCGCGCTCTGTATCTCGCTTATCAAAAATTCGGAAGACTTAATTCTCGCGGCGCAACGGCGCTGTAATTTATGTTAATATTCCCCATCCGTTTAACTCGCGCGTTAATCGTGATTGACGGCACTCGTGTTTGCGTCCGAGGTACAAACAAAACTTATTCTCTCGGCTCGGTGTGAATAGCAACGAACAATTTTGCGCACATTCAAGAGAGAAAATCAAAAGCCTCTCTAGCTTGACACTCGCTGAAAAATTCGATCGCTAACTTGCAACAGCAAGTTAAAATATCCGTGATTATAATAAATTACTGAGATAAAAAATTATACACTTACCTTATAAGAAAAAAATATATACAACGGAAATTTGAAATTACTCATTTTAGATCAACAGATAGTTTCCAATTTGTTGTTCTTTTCTTCTCTATTGAATTCGAATTGCGACATTATAAGAATTTCGGTTGAAAATATTATCTGCGTTCAGCTTTCGTTATTCGGTCTTGTATTTTTTACCAATTTAACAATTACTAGAATTTATATGCGCAGGAAGTTTGCAACGTTTATTTTCAAACGAAAAAGATATTTTTCTAACGAAGAAAGTAAACGAAGAAAAATGAATTGTTTTATTTTATATCGCGCTGATATGAATTTAAGTTCTGATTTTGATTGTAGATGGACAGAATAATATTTAATTAAAAATTCGTTGCAAATAAACGTGGCAAACTTCTTGCACATAGAATTTATCACGCGACAAATTTCAGGCACATGATTTCTGTAAGTTTGCTTTTGATCTAAAAAGAAAAAAGAAAACAAAATTAGGAAACCTTTTGAACATCGCAAACAATAGAGACCTCTTGAGAGTGATCCTGCATATTTGTAACAAAGACTCATGAATTATCAAGCGATTCTAAAGAGTCGATTAGTCATCGCGGTATTGCTATACCTCCCGATTAACGACTTGTTGTGATCCGGTTGTTAATCCCCACGGAATAATCGCAGCCCGTACGTTTTCAACGTGGCGTGATTGCACGGACACGAGGTGCTTGGATGGACTGATTACGCAAAAGTCGTGGAAAGCTTAAGTAAGAGTTTTGCAACGTGCGATTAAGGCTCTGGATTATCAGCGTTTAATATATTAACCGGCTTATCTTTCAGGAACTCGCAGCTTCGCGCGGCTCGACGCTTTGTTTCGCAAGGCCTTGCGCGCCAATTGATATGTAACGCAAATTTACCGGATTACATAATTAGTCGGGCCGGTGACTTACCGACGCTTGTTCGCCAACCCCAGTGAATTTTCAGCAAAAGGCTGCGTTCGAGCTTTAAGATTGTCGCCGACTCCCACGACGAGCATCGGCCTTCATATCGTCGACTTTTCGAATTCAAACCGCGAATCCGTGATATCGATTCCTCGCTATCATATTTCATCCCCCCCTCCCCCCGCCTCCTCAAATCGGACGACTTAGCAGCTCGTGCAAAATATTTGCTCCGAGCACTCGCGGGAAAAGTTTCTCGCGCTCAAAGGCGCGGGGAAAAAGCCGGCTTGATTCGAAAAACGCCGCGTAAAACCTTATAAGCCGAGAGTACAACCGGCAGCTAAACGCCGACTGTAAACTCCGAAAGTTGGGCGCCTCCGCGAAGCTAATTTGCAACGTCTTGAGTAATCAGCCCGAAAAGCGGCGAAGAAATATGAATCGGACAGAAGCGGGGGAGCACGTGTGCGTAAAGTACAATCAAAATGCCGTCACACGGGGGGTGCGAGCGCGAAAAAGGTGACGGGAAAAGCGCCGTGAAAGCGGAGCAAGTTATTTCGCAGTCGCGGAAACGCCGAAGTTTTGGATGTGGAGCGCGCGCAATTCACGCGAAACATTTCATCCGGCGCTTCCCCGGTTCATTCCGGGAGTTGATCCTTGCGAAAGCTCTCGCTCTTTTTTCCCTCCCCCGTTCCCCCGGCCGTCGCATTCGTCTCACGGAATGACTCGGGCCAAATAAGCTCGAGAATTATGTTCGCATAAATCACGGGTTCGTTGGAAAGCGTTGGCGAAAAGGTCGCTCGTTCGGGCCGAGAAATCGGTTGATGATTGCCGCTCGTTCCATCGATGCCGCGACGGCGTCGCACGCGGTCGTGCCACTAGCCTAATTAAAATCCGATCACTGAATATCGGCGGAATGACGGAACGTTGCCGCGCGAGCCGGCGGTTGCGTAATTTTCGCAATCGACGTACGTCTAGCTACTGTCTGGCCTGACTAATGATTACGGAACGAAATTTATTTAGCCCGAAGAGGCCATTTTTCTCGGCCCCGCGGCCGCGCTTCGCTCGGCCCCGAACCGGCGCTCGGCGATAAATCCGCGCCAGAGCCACGGCTACATAAAATTCTTAATCCAGCTCGAATATTCGCCCGGCGAATAATGACCGCGATCCGACGGTTGCGAAAGCACACGTTGCCGGCAACGATCGCGCATTAGTTGCCGCGGTCATGACGTCTGCGTTGCGAAACTTTAATGCGATCTCGGTCTGTCTACTTGTCTCTGTCTCGAGGGAACGGTCGGAGACGAGCGAAAGGCGGGAGGGAGACTTTTCGTAATTCGCGAAAGCGAACACTTACTTGGTTTGAAAGCCCTCGAACTCCTCCTGCTGTTCGCTGATTGATGCCTCGAGGTCTAGGTAAGCCCCATAATCACCGTCCTTATAAAGCTGCAGCGCCGTGTCGTCGAGCTGCAACACAAAAGCAAACGGCAAGGCGAAATTACTAGGAGTCATTAGAGCCGTCCGTATAACTGCTATCCACTAAACCGCAAGCTAAATGCGTCTATAAAGTAGCGCCGGCAGTCGCGGTCATGCGGCTAAAAGGCTCGCGAACGAGAGCGCAAAAAATGTTGACGCAAGTCCGGCGATTGTGCCGGCAACTCTGGTCGAATTTCTCGGCCTGATTGATGAACGCCGATCGAAATGAGCTTGTCATCGCGACGATCGGCTTCTAGTTTATTGACAAACCGTGCGGCCGTGCGTTCGATCACGTAATCGACCACAATCGCTTGCACAATCGTCTTCTATTGACAAATCATCGACGGTCCTTTGTCTGCGTTATAAATACAGCGACGTGGATGTGACATTTGAACCTGACCGATATCAAGTTCGTAATCACATTTGTGTCATTTGATTCTAAAATGAAATCGAACGCCTGCGAGTTTTCGATACAGTTCTATTTTCGAGTTAATGAAAGCAACCAAATCCGTATGTTTGTTTAAACAATATTTGGCTGCGTTGAAAAATTGAATGGAATTTATCGAATTACTTTTTTTTTTGCAAATCCTTGATAAACGCTCTTTGATAAATAATTAATATTTGATTTTTTGTTATATCGAATCACGTAAAAAAAAAAAAAAAAAATGCGAACAATACTTTTGCTGCATTCTGAAAATGTTTACAAATATCTATTTGAGTGTAAAATAAAAGTAATATGCAAAATTTGTTGCTTATTGAAATCATTCTACAGAATAATAATAAAAAAAAAATTATTCTTATTAAGTTTTCGTTTTATTGTTGAGATTAATGTTAGTGAACGTAAATTTGTCCCTTAAAATATACATGACTAATAGATATTAAAACGGTCGAACTAATTTTAGGATGCCCTTTATTCTAGAAATATCTGTCTATATGTATAAAGTGTATTTATTCTTTTAAAGATGAATAACATACATACCAAAATAATGAATTTAAATGTAAAACTTCCATTAGGAAACTTGATAAAATAATCATAACAATTATACAAATAAAAGTGAACAAGTTTATTGAATCAACGTGGTACTGTAAAATCTAAAATTATAGGTAAATTTTGAAGAGAAAAGCATTTCTCTAATAGAAATTATAGAAATTCATCTTTATTTGTCAGTGATAAAAAAAAAAAAAAAATACGGCGATAAAATTGACTTCTGAAAATGTACTAAAATATTAAAACTGTAAGAATAACTAAATTATGTTTTTTTTTTTCACTATTCCAATAGTACCATGTCAATTTTTATGATTTGGATTGACAGAATTGATAAAAGGAATTGAATTATTTGAAATAAACGGCATACAAAGGAAATAACTGAAATTGTACATCGTGCATATGAATGTGAAGTTTTCCACGTGGAAATATCCACATGATTCGAACTTTTGAAATATTCGAACAAATTTGATGTATATTTTAACAAGAAGCAGATTTTAAATACATTCTTGTACTTTACATATTTTATTTAATTTTTTCCAAATATTATATCGTGTGGATATTTCCACGTGGAAAACTTCACATTCATATCTAACATCGACTTTATGACAATCGCACACATATTTATAAAAGAATATTGCCAAAGTTCAAAGTGTTTTCAATTGAAATTATTTGACATGCCTTGAGCAGGGCGAAGAAGAAAGTAAAGCGGAAGAACCGCCGTGGATGCGAGTAACATCTGTAACTTGAAATACGGAGGTGACCCATATTTCTAAAAATCCCCGCGTGAAAATAGTTTGCAGCGCGCCGTCACACGAGTCTGCGGTCATTACTTGAAGTTTATAATGCTAAACCGCGACCGATGTACTTACATATAAACGTATATATATTTTTTTAATATATATATTATGTATATACATACAAACATGTAAATATAGGTAAGAATTTTTTTAAACACGACTCCGAGGAAATTTGTTCCCGACTCACGAAACAATGAGCAACAATTAAACAGCGACACCTAAAACAACGCTTTCGCGAAACGTCGCGTTCATCGACTAATAAGAATTTTGCCGTGGCATTGGCAACCGTTTCACGTGGGCGTCTTAATTAGAGTTTGACTGTAATAGAGCGAAATTAAGTGCAGCCATAGCATGTACTGCAATTTCCAAAACAAAAGCGATTTCAGAGACACGTTGTTTTCGAGTGTAAAGTAGATTTATCCAACACCTGACAAAGCATTTACAAGAACAATGAAACGTTTGTGGAAGCTGCGCTCCAAGCACAGGGTCGCGACGATTTTGGGACAGGTGCAAGTCAAACGTAACAACAGAAGTTCCTGCCAGAATGGAGGAAATGAGGTTGTCCTAATATAGTTTCCAGCGACTGTTTTCTGCTAACGAATACTAAGCCGAAGCAATTTCACTGCATTGTAAGGACTCGTGCGAAATATCTTCTTGGAAACCCTGCTATTTAATTATTTCTTCGAACGTCACGACGGAATAACAACCATCTCAGTCGAGCACATTTTTCGACCGGCGTCAAAGTTAAGTAAAGTAAAATAAAAATCAAAAAAACCGCGGATAATAAAGGAAATAAACTCGAAGGATAAGTCCCAGGCTTTCGAGGAGTGCCAGATCAACGAAACAAAAGTCAAGACCTTCCAATTATCGTCAATGCGAATGCTAAATATTGTTGGAAGACGCGCGGAGCTTCCTGTTCTAGCGATTGCGAGTGCGAATCGCTGGCATGTGTTCTCGAACAAAAACATGAGCGACACGTTGACGTACCGAATCGAGTAGCGTGTAAACGGTTTGGTCGACGTGTTGCGAACAAGAGGTGTTTTCTGTAATGAAAAGTTTAAGTATCCGCCACGGTTCACGAATCTAGCCTCTCGATTCCGCTGACGTCTACTTATTCGAAACCTCCGTCAACAGTGCGCAGTTTGAATGACAACTGAAAACAAATGGCAATTCGTTTTCGAGGGAGAAACGCGTGGCAATTTAATCGAGTCGATGCCATGAAAAAAAGCTCCGTGATTTGTAATAAACGCCGCGTTCGACTGGCCGATTCGTCCGAAGCTTGTCGATATGACCTTCGCTGCGAAGAAAGTAAAACTAATTTAAAAAGGGTATATTTTTTTTAACTTTTACAAAAGTGTACAAAGAATGTGTTGAAATCAATCAGTCAATGATTGCATGTGAGATAAAATTTTTTAACTTTTTATATTATAATGTAATATTACAAATAAGAAATATTTAATGACTTTATGTGTATATAATTTTAATATATAAACACATTATTGTTTAAACAGAACTGTAAGCTATCAATTTCTTCAGCAATCATAACAAATCAAATTGTACCAAAGAATAAACAAAAGGTGATAAAAAAAGTGGCTTGAATGTAAAAAAAACTACTCCGATAAATATAATCGCAGCTCATATCAGATTACTTCAACATCATCTCGTCGACTCCTCAGTACCTAAGAGGACACTCACGTGGCATCACAAGTCCCTCGGTTTTCTTTCGCCACTCGTGATTGCATTGCGGAGAATCGTCTGGAGTTGCAGACACTCTTGCTTAAGACAGTAGCGCAGCGAAGTTTCTGTCCGCTTGGCTGACCATGTAGGTGGCGTGCATATTCGCGCACGTGATCCCGCCACGTTCCTTTTCGTTTTCGCGTCGTCGGTCGAGCAGAAACGCGACCGGCCTCGTCTTCGAAAAAAGGGCGATCGCGGCGATAAAGCCGGGGGAAAAAATCGACGGCGCAAAAAAAAAAAAAGAAGTGCTCGCGCGGCTCCATTGTGAAGCCGCAATAAGGTCGCAATTAATATCTAATAAACGCCGGGCGAGATCGCATCGCGACAAGATTTTGATGTAATCGAAATGCCCGCGACCTTAAAAACTTTCTCGTTAACGATGCCAAAACGACGAAAAAGGATTTTAATCAAAGCTTCGGCCCGGTTATCTTGATTGCCGCGTAAATTACAAGTAACCCTAGGAGAATATTCACAGTCGATAAACATCGACTCGACATTTCGAGCAAACTTTCTTTCCCAAATGGGGGAACTTGTGGGTGAAATTTTGTGCGCGAATGTGTACCTTGTTCGTATGCGGAGAAGAAAAAAAAAAATGTTGCAGCTCTAAACTGAAATGGAAAGACCGCGGGAAAGAATAAAAACGATTCTCAAAGACGTCATGTTTATGAAAACTATCTCATCCAGACGATTAGATCTGTTGGCATTAAATTCAATAATTTCGAATTTCTACGTTCGATTCGAATCAATTATAAAACATCTTGTAAGAAGCATTGTTTCAATAACTTGGAATTTTGTAATAATAAAATATGTCGACGTTCAAGTAAGAAAATATCCACAAAAATCTTCCTGCGAATGGTAAAAACTTCTCATCTCAAGTTTTCTTTTCTTTTTTAAACAACGGAAATCCTTTTTTTAATCACAGCCCTGCTTTACTACAAAATGAATAATCAGTTTGATTAATTCTCCATTCCCTCAATTAGTCGACTGAAATTTGTTATTCCTCGCTTTTACAGGCAGCCGAGTGATTTCAATTTCACCGGAATGCCCTTTATCTTTTATTGCAACAGAAAAGCTCTTTAAACTTACGATAACACTTATTGCGATGTTCCTTCCAATGTATATAAAGCGTGCGAACGTATGGATGGCATAAATTGGCGTAATGGTGAAATGCCAAATTAGCCGCGACGATTACGCCGTAAGAGCGAGCCGGATTATTAGACGCGCGAAGAGCAACGAGCGCAGCCACCGAGTTCGTGGTTGACATATCACGCACGCGCACGCCTGACTTCTTGTCCAGTTCTCTCCTTACATGCCATTAGTCGCGCGCGAACGAGAGCGCGGCGTCGCCGGCCGAGTTAATGTTTCGCCACCTAATTAATTACCGTTTTGAGAATAAAACAAGGAACGAGAGAAAGAAGAAGAAGAAAAAAACGAAGAGACGACACGTAAAGCCGACTGGTCTCTTTTGAAAGATTCCCGCGGAATCGCGGAACGCGCGCAACACTCGGAACGCGCGACGGAGAAAGTGCTCCGACAAGGCGTGACGTCATTGGCCGCTCTACCGGTTAGATGATCAATCGCCGGTGTGCATAGTTGCGCCGCCACGCGAGCGTCAAGCCGTCAAATTGTTGCACGCTCAAACGGTGCGCCTCGTAGGAAAGTGTGACCTCCGCGGGACCGAACAAAGGAGAAAATTGACGTCTCGGGCGGCAAAAAATGGCGCGCGCATTCCTGAATATTTCAATAACGACGCATTGTTTGGGAGATAAGTTTAAATAAATAATTAATGCCCCGGCGCTCGCGAGCCGGCGATTGCTATCGCGCGCGGAAGGTTAACCTAGATCCGCGAAATGAGCTAGGACCACCCGCGGGGAGAAAAAATGAGCGCGCTGATAATAGAGATTACGCGACTTTTTTTCTGTCGCCTTGAATTAAGGCTGCTTTACGAGGCTCGCTGTTCATTTGTCCGGCGGAATTTTTCGAATTACTCGAGCCCGGCCGTACAAAGAAAGCAAAGCGCCGTTCGTACCGGCCGTCCCACTTCTTCGTCGAAAAGCAGCCATTTAGTGGCGTGCATCATGCACGACGTTTGACGATGCGCAGGACATTTTTTGCCGGCGAACGTGCAGGAGCTCCGGGCGAATTTCGTGAAATGATGAAGCAAGTAAAATACGTATTTAAGCGTGATGCACGGCTCGGCTCCGGCCCTATAAGTATTGCAATCAATTTGCTTTTTCAGGACTGTTGTTCGCCGTTTCTTTGGCCTTTTATTTTAACATTATTCATTCATTGTCATTATCGATTTGCTGCGAGTAATTTCAATTTCAATTTTAGAAACGATGAACATTTCCAAAAGGTTCGTTTTCTCAACAATTTACTAATTTATTAATAATGTTTATCTTACGAAAATTATAGCACACTACATTGTAACATGTTGCCAACGTCAGTTCTTCTAACATTGGAAAATAGTTTCTATCCTACGTTAAAATGATATTGTTTATCAACCTTGACGTTAGCATAACGTTGGCAAACAGCGTTGACTAAGAACATTGTGTTTACCTTTCCTAATAAACGTTCGTGAAACATCGGTCACAGATTATTGTTAGCCGACGTTAATCTCACTTTAATACGATTGTCAAAGTCATCCAAAATCAGAAAAACCAATATAAAAAGTTATTTACAGCACAATTTAGTAACAAACTTATATAAAAAGAAAAGAGTTGCTGTGGTTCGTTACCATTATTTCAACCAAACGACAGTTTTTATTTCTTATGACGGCCAAACAACGTGTCATAAAAAGATTTTAATTTCCCATAACCAAAAGTTCGTTTAAAAAAATTCCTTCCCGCGAAGAATTTTGTTCGAAAAAGTAATTTCATCGTAACTACGCGTATATTCGTTTTTGCATCTTTCGTGTAACGTCTATTTTTCTGCATCATAATCAACTTAAATTCAAATATGTGACGCAAAAACCATCGTAAAAACTCTGTTCATAGAAAGTCGCGCAAAAATATCGCTAATCTCACTGATCTAACATCCCGGGCAAAAAGTGACCCAGCCATCTCAGATAACCGATCTCGAATGCGTTACGGTTTTCGATTTTTGTTACCGAATCTCCGGGAACAATGGCAATCGACAAAAGCGTACCACTTTCGAGGCCGCGGCGGATTAGCAGTGCGCGCACTTTGTCTCAATTATCCAAAAGCGATTTGCGAAACAATCGTAAGCGCGATTTTCGATCGGAGCACAATGGGCCGAGAGTGCGGCATTAAGCATGCTGCGTTCCGGGAAGCCGATAATAATCATCGCGTCGGTCACCGTAGCGCCGTGATTAGCTTTGATTATAGACGGCCACTCTTTTCTTGCGGCCGAAGGCCCGAGCGAGAAACGAGCCCTCGTTCTTTCATTAAACCGTACGTGAGCGGCCTCGATTGACTCGCCAACGCGTCGATCTCTTTGCGGAAATTGATTGAAACAAATACGGGAAGAGGGTCGGCCCGTCGATTCAATTACCCCCCCCCCCCCGGGTCCCCCCGGATCTCCCTTTTTCGCGGCGTAACGAGCGCCAACGATCGACGGGCGCGCGCTCATGAATCTCGAACTTCGGCCGAAGATGCGGCCATTAACGCAACGCCGCGGTCGTATTTCAGGCAACTTTCGGTAAACAATAAATTATTATGCAATCCCCGGGGCCGCTCATGAAGACAAATCGCCCGACTTGCTCGCCGTCGTCGCGGACCGGCCGAGCGAAAGAATTCGGGCACAAAAGGCCGGGCGGGTCAACGCGCAACTGCAATCACTTTCACCGTCGAAGGGCGGCCACTTAACGCTTCCTCCCCGTAAGGGCAATTGTTACCGAAGCGACGTCACGTAGCGGCCGGCCGATCGATCTCGTTTCCCTATTAGGCGCTTTACAACATTTTTTATGGCCGCGCGGAAACGTGAAAAAACTCCGATATGCAACGTCGAAAATTGTTTTTTCTTACGGGCCGGAACGGCGGGGAAAAAAAGGTGGCCCACGGTCGGTCACGTAACGAAAACCATGTAATTTATGGGGCAAAGATTGCTCGAAATTTCGGCCCAACTTTCGTCGCGCGTGATCCTGCTGCGAATGCAAAGTTAATGACGTTTTAATGATAAACGATTTTTATGCTCGCGGAAGCGCGCCGGCTAAAAAGTAACGACGATCCTTCGGCCGCGGGGGAAAAAAGCAGTGTTTCGCGTTATCGTCTTGTTTGTTGTCGAGAGACACGCGCGCGTCGCATTTTGATAACTATTATATTGTCGACGGGTATAAATTGTGTAAACAACGAAATTCCGCGACGTGTTTGTTGATTGTCGGCGATCGAGGCGCGATGATTGCTAGCGCCAGATGGAATTGACTGACATCGCGCATTACTTTTAACTCAGTTTTATGATATCCCGCTCTTTTGTCCTCGTCGTTTTCTACCGTAAATTATGCTATAAAATTGTTGTTACGCGTTTATGGTACTCGCAGCAGATTATAAGTGAAATTTTATTCGCTATCGATCATTTCTAATTTTGCGCAGCTGTTTGTGCTGTGCGTTTTCTAAATTATGTACGTATGTAAGGCGTTTGGTTCTTTTTCCGTTTGCACGTGTTTAAAATGAAATCTCATTGTAGGTTTATTTCAATTTAAAAAGAAAAAAGTAACGAATAAATAACGACGATAATAAACAATGAAATTATTGGTGGAAACGCAGGCAAATTTAATTGTCCTGAAAACAATTAATTTGTTTCCTTTTCGACCAAGGCAAATTAATCTTATATGAAATCGTAATTAACAGATAAAAAAGAAACATTATCTGCGAACCTTCACCATGTGCCGGAAAACACTGACCTTCCATAACTCCGCTTATCGAAAGTTCTTAACTAAACAAAGGAAACCAGGTATGAATCATTCTTGAATTGCGGTATTGTCATGAAATATCTTTTCTCATTTGTGCACCAAATTACATATTCAGATTAAGTATACACTCCGTTATCGTCAAACCAATTGTGTACTAATAATTGACTTGAATAAAAAAGTCCTCAATGTTTCCTGTTTTAATTTATTTTTAAACTTTTAGTTACTTCGAAGTGAAAATAACGTTAGTTTGACTGCCAACAATCATTTATTAAATAAACGGCTTTTAAAAGTAAGCGCCGACGAAATTTTCGTTCGTGAAATGTGAAATGGAAAAAAAATGTTTCCTTTGGAATTACATTTGTAGTATCTTTTAAAAAGTGAACAAATGATTCGAATTTCAACTCGTTTCTTCAACACATAAAACATCTATAAATGTTTTGAAACGTTCTACAAATAAAACGCCTCTATTTACAGTGAAATCGCGATTTGAGCGCGGCCAGGTTCAGGTCTTCCGCGTGTAATTTTAATAACTTACAAAATAATGGCTCGTAGCGTAAAGCAGCGCATAGGCACAATGCGAGAATAAATTTGAAAACCGCGAACGACATTCGCCGGTGTAACAAAAGTTCTGAGGGCTCTTAAACATGTCACACCCCCTGTGAATTAAACCATTAATCAAGCTGCTAAAGGACCACTCAGGCGACTAACCGATTGTTTCGCCGCGCTCTTAAATATAATAAAACCTTTTTGCCGTGTACATTATCTGGCGGTGAAATTAACGTGGGCAAGCTTAAAACGATCGAGCTGTACAAAGAATGATCATTCACGAATTGCTCGACTGACTTGGCGATGCAGGATTGAATTTGCAAATCTGCCAATTTTAATTGAGTCCGTACTGCAAAATAAAAATGTGGATAAAAATTTGCAACGATAAGTTTTATCACAGTTTAATGTGAAAGGAAACTTTTTCCTGTTTAGAAGACGTTCCTCGACCGAGGCGTTAACTTACAATTTTTGCTATACGAAACTGAATACATATTTCGAGCTTTTACCGTGAAAACAATGTAGCATGTAACAATGAAAATTTAAACTATTCACAATCTAGGAAATTTCAAATTGTTTCTAAACACTCTCCCCTAGGAATTGTCTGTCCGTTTAATTCGATTGGTTTCCGCGCCACAATGGGCGCGGAAACCAGTTTTTCACGCGGCAAACAAGCCGACGGGAGTTTCCATTTGCGGGCAACGAAGGTGGTAATGGCGCGAACTAGCGTTAAAGTGACGTACCCTCGGCCTTGCCGGCGCGTCCGAGCCGCGAACGTATAATTCGTGCAAACCCTCCTGGTCATTACGAAGCGGCGCGCGCGCGCGCCCGCGTAATGAAAACTGCATTGCTCGCGCCACCCCCCGAGGCGCCGGCAAAGTGCGTTACAAGCTCCCGAAAAGGCACGGCAAGTAGCCCCGCAAAAATGACATAGCTTTCATTTCGACGCTTCGAATGCGTTATGCTGTTCTCGCCCATGGTTTCGTTACACGAATACAACGTTTACTTTGAGCGCAATTTATCTCCGCGCGCGGACAGCTGCTACGGCGGAACAATTTCCAAGCGAGGAAGATTTAGGTGCCGCTGTCGCGAGCCCGGCCTCGAAAATGAGTTTTGCGACCAAATAAAGACAAACGTTTTGATGGATTAAAAATGTATCCCCTTAAGTTTTCTATTGTCCGCGGCGTTATTTTTCATCCGCCACGGCTCAGTCAAACGCCAAACGAGCGTCTCGGCCGGCCCGGGAGACTTTCGTCGACGGCGAGATTCAATTTGCCCGGTGTATTTCATTTCTCGCGTATCGATCAAAACGGTTTGATTGTTTCTTTCGACGGAACGGCACTTGCGCTTCCTATTAAAAATTGTTGAGGGACGGGTGTTGCGACCGAGGAAAGGTCCTTGGCACAGGTGCGGTAAAAATAGAAAACAAGTGGGTCAAAACAAATTTTTAATTTAAAAACACTTTTAGCGGCGGTGGGTCTATGAAAGTGCGCTAAGAGATACGTCACGTTGCAAGCGAAGTTTTAAATTTGCCAATCTAAATTTTAGTCTACATTCTTGGAATTTCAAGACACGCAGTTTAATGGAATTCATTTTTATGCAAAAGAAAAAAAAGTTTAATTGAAGTAAAATTGTTTGTGTCGCTACATCATGTAACATGAGCGAGAAGTTGATAACTTTCAATGAGTGTCAATCAAAACTTTTTTTTTTTCAACAAAATCATTTTTACTGTGACTACTTTAATAATGATAAAAAAATGAATCGAACCCCCCCCCCTCCCCCAGTGTGGGTAAAAAGAACTTACAACTTACAAACGCACAATAGTTGATTACCGAAAATTCGTTCCTGCGTTACAAAATTTTAAATCTAATAACACGGTTCGCCAATTAAATTCCAACTTCAGACTCAATTCACTGATCGGGTTACAGCGTCAGCTTCAAAATTGTACCCCTTTTCAAAGTAAGCATTAGCCGAGTAAACTTTTACATCGATATCACGACGTGCGAATAACATTCCGCCTCGATCGTGCGAGTAATATCTTCTCTAAAGTATTAAATCCAGAAGCAACCGTTTCTCCTTTTCGCCGGTGTATTAAAACTGACATCTGTCTTACGTTTTTCATTCGGAACAATGGAATAATGAAAAAGTTAAACAACATGTAACGTATTACGTATATATACACGCACACACAGAAGACCGGAGCATCATCGAGCGAAGTATCTCTCTGAGGTATTCGCGTGCGTTGCAGATGGCACTCGAGGTAACAGTGAAGGGACCCCCTCCCCCGCGTCACCCCTGTGCGCGCGCGCGCAGCCGAGGATTCGGACTTAATGCCGAGATCTGTTTGCTCCTATTTTACAGGTTTTCGAGCAATGAGGTGGTGTACGAAGGTGAATGAAGAAGAAGAGGTGGGTAAAGAGAGCGTAAGGTAAGCCGCAGGACGTCACAACTCAAGGGTCCCTTGTGACTCGGTGCCTTGAAATTGTCTTCCAGGACGCGAGGCCAGAAATATTGTGCAACGGAGAGGACGAAATGAGCGACCGGAATACAAAGTGCAGCGCCTTCGGATTCGCGGCGGGCAATAAATATATGAATGCGAAATTTAATTAAAGTTTCAAAACGCGTTCGAAACGGGGGCGGGAAAAAGTAACGAGCGTTGTGACGAATTTAATGCGCGGGGGGCGGCGTTACGGTCAAAGTGCGGAGAAACGCGGACGAAAGAAAAATACCCGGCTGGGCTATTTTTATGACAAATGAAAGGGCCGTTGTTTCTTTTCGCCGAGTTAATTTGTCGGGCAGACGGGCTTTCGAGACAATTGTGGAAGGACGGCTTCGCGTGTATGTAAGTTTATTAAAATGCCAAATAAATGGTCTGTGACTTGATTTATCATTTCGATCATTTATCTTGGGCTATCGTTTCTGTTCGGCTTTTGTTGTCTGTTTTTGTTGTAGAGTATGGTGAATGCTAACGAAATTGATATTTTAAAAATGATATTTTACTGTATAAGACAGGACATAAGAATTCACTTCAAACTTCAAGATCTGTCATATTAGCAAATGATATCTACTTACAGTAAGTAGAATTCTACATATACATTTTCAAGAAATTGTTAACAAAACATTCTATGTAATAAATGTTGTTTAATATTATACTTCTTTTATAATATCTCGTTCAATAATTATTGTATAAAATACCACATTTTGCGAAATTTTAAAATGCAAACCTACGGATCAGTACGTTTTGCACTCTGAATAAACACTAAAAATCATTGATTCAAATTTCAGCACTTACCAATTCAAGGTTATTCTTCATCCAAACAGGACGAACAACAAAACCCTCCTGATCTCTCTTCAAAGCAAGAAAAATAAAACGCGCTCGGAAAGCCGTATCGACCGATCACCTTAAAACCCAGACTGTGATCTTCGAAAGAAAGATAAGCGAGCACTCGAAGGTACGAAAAATCGCCTCGCGTCACTGGTGCTGTTACAAAGGAACGCGCAAGAATCGCATTCGGCGACCTGTGCCGAGGGGGAAAAAAAAAGTCGCTTTCCGCGTGGCGTGTTTGAATTTTTCGCGGATTAACGAAAGGGGCAAAGAAAGACCTGCGCCAAGTGGTCGCGCGAGAACTGCGGCCGCGTTAAATTTATGTATACGTTTATACGTATGCGCTGCGCCGGTGAACGGCGAAGCAATTATCCGGCGGAAAAAAGGCGCGGGGAAACTTCGTCGACACGTGAGACGAGACGTCCGAGATGGGACAACGTCCCCTTGGAAGTTCAACACCGTCATGCCGAGACACGGCGACGGTTGGAAAAAGCGCCCGAGCGGCCGAGGGGGCGGAGGGCACGGGGGGTAACGGGGGGTGGCCGGTCGCTCGGCTGTTTGCGAGACTCGGTTTCCTCGCATTGATAGCGTTACTCACAGCTCATTAAAGCTCACCGTGCTATTATGCAAAGGCTTGGCAACCCACGATCTTACGGCCATAATGTATTAAGTAATCTTATTAATGCGCCAAGAGAAATTTCGCATGCTCGCTTTCAAAGTGAAAAGAAATTACGGATGCGATTGCGGTCGGACCGTGTGGGATGCGCGCGCCGCGGCTAATTCAGAACGAGCCTCGAATAACTTTGTCAAACGTAATGCAACTTCGAATTTCCAAATTCCCGCTGTAATCATGGCTGGCTTTGAACGCTCCGAGAAAATTATTCTATTAAAATTTATCGTATTCATTAGTCGCTCGTCCGGGAATATTGTTTTGTTCAATTATAAATGAAGAAAACAACGCGCGTTTCGTTCGGCATTTTAATACCGCGTTGTTTCTGTCACGTTTGGTGTAGCTGTTGATTTTCCTACGCCAGTTCGTTTTTTAGATGAGAAAATTTTAAGAAAATGTCGATCGAAGGATGTTTGAAATTATATTTTTCAACGGACGTAAAAGTAAACGCGAAATCGAGGAGGGTCGCATTCAAATGCGCGCGATCAATCATTGCTCGATGAGAAAACTATTTCATGCCTCTTGAAAGTAACGTGCAATTTTATAAAATCGTAAAAAAAAAAAAAAGAGTTCGATAAGAGGACAACTGGGAAGCAGTTCAATTTCATGGTTTATAAAAACGAATTACGTCGAATTTAAAACGAAGACGCGTTTCTCATGGCGAAAAACAAGAACCGGGATTTTGAAGCGCTGTTCCCAAACAATGACATTTCCTAAGCAGACTTTACGGCGCAATAAATTAACTCGTAAAGCAATCGAAGACAATCATTTGATCGTTAGTATTACCGCTACGTTTATGAGAACATTTTATGAGAGTCTCATAAAAATACTCGATTCGAACTGCATTAACATTTCTCATTGTCAGCAATCGATACTCAATTAAATTACGTTTATTGGCCTTTAAGTGAATTATTACTTTGTTCCTTTTATTTTCTTTCCTTTTTAAATTCATCTGGGAACATTTATTTCTGATGTACAACAAGTTTTGTGCGGATATAAAATGTATATGAGAAAGGCCACCGAAAAAAAAGTTTGGCATACGATTCAAAATCATATAAAATCGATCAATCAGAGCAACAAATCAAGAATATCTGCCACTTCTGTCAAAAAACTAATTTTATTATTTTGTTTGTTTCGGTCAATTAATTTTATACAATTTAGAATCGAACACCAGGGATATTTATTTTTATTATTTTCTGGGTTTTCTGTATATCACATTATTTTTACGTGATATTATTTCAAGTCTAATTTTCATTTCGCTCTTCATTTCTTTCAAATAATTTTAAACGTTACGTTTAAACATCACAAGTCCATGACTGACTGTCAGGTTTCAAAAGATCTTCGTTAAATATTGCAAAATGTTTAGGAATAATGTTGGACGGTTTTTGCGTTCTCCGTGACTCCAAATTTATGAGAGATTGATTATACATATTTTTATGAATATCCGTTACAGATATCTTTCCAAAAAAAGTCCACCAGAAACTCTAACCCGCATTGCATAATAGCATTAAATTCCACTTAAAATGTCATAAAGCTTGTATTTAATGTACACAACTTTCTTCGTTTTAACATTCGAGTTATGTATTAATGTTTTCCGTTATGACAAACTAACAATGAAGTAACACGAAATGAACAGTACCTACATTACTTTTTTTACATTATTTCATTTTTTCAACTAATGAAATTCGTTGTAATTGAATTGTTCATTTTCCTTATATATCTGTCGGATTTTCAATTCAAACGTATAATTTACTGCACATTGAATTTATCATTGAATTATTTTGTTTAATTTTTCACTGGAAAATTGAAATAATTGTTCACTGTTTTCCTTTCACAATAAATTACTAGCCGAACATTTATTTTGAGGGAAAACAAGCTGTATACTCCATCAAAGGCGAGCAAAATAAAACATAAATAAAGATTAATCTGGTATTAATAATGAAAAAAAATAAATAAATACAAAATGGAATTATATGGCAAATTCAATTATTTTCCGACTTTGAGTTTTTAATCCGATTGATCTCATTTCCCCGGAAACCGCATTGTTTGTTTTGCCATTGATTATGCAGCACACCAAGCCACTTTAATATTCCCTTTTTCGCGCAAGCATGTAAATTGAACGTGCATTATTTAACGGCGCCGACTCTTGTTAGCTAAATTTTCAAAAATCACTCCGATCAAAACAGGCAATAATAGTGTTCCCGAGTTAAAATAAAGCCGACTAAAGTATCGTTCGCAGTGCTATAAGCTGGCCCGGCGCGACCTTTTATTACCGCGATCCAATAGTATCGGGCCGCTGGGAATAATACTCAGGATCCAAGCGGCTGCAAGAAACTCTAACAGAAAGGGTTACAAAGTCCCGGCAATAAAGTCGAGTGAGAAAAACGCCCGAGTTGCTAACTTTATTAACAAGTCCTTGTGTCACTGCGCCGCGACAATTTCCATCGCCATCGATCAGCCCCGCGCCATAAATTTTGCGAATTCCAGGAAAGCGCCGTCGGGCGGCGACTAATGAAGCAGTCGAAATTGCCGGCAATTATGACGCCTTGACGGAGCCGGCAACGACAATCGCTTCTACGAAATTGCTACTTTTTTCCTTAAAATCGATATGCGCGAACTTTCCCATAACATTTCATCAACAAACTCGAACTTCGGGAAACGTCACAATTTTTTGCCACTTTTACCATTACTGGCAAGAACTACAAAATATACTTCAGTACTTTTGCCATAGCCGTGTTTTATTGAATAAAATAAAAATGAAAATAAAGCAAAAATGTTACGTAAAAGTAACAAAAGTGAACTTTAAAAAAATTTCTTGTTCAAAATATTTACGCATGATTATAATTAAATCAAATATGAACAGGTTATAAACTCGGTCCTCGTTCCGTATGTTATTGTTAACACCAAAGGGATTTGATGAAATAATTTCGTTGACTCAACAAATTCTTTTTTGTGAGCGCGTTGGATTCGAATTGCGTCCTGCACAGACTACCGTCGTGCGGATTTGCCCGAATCATCTAGAGTTACGAGACACTCGATCTTGGGTGATCTGCATATACGTACGCTCGTGCATAAAAGCACACATGACTGCGAGCAGTTAAGAGGCTTCGATGGTCGATAGTCCCCGGCGTCACGCTAAACGGCTGTCCGTAGTCACGATGTAACTACACAGCGTCTCATTGTCATGGTGTCTCGCTTAATAGGAAGCTCAACGAGCACTTTGCGTCTTTCTGCTCTTTGAACTCGTCATGCACCGTACGTATAAAACGCTCGAAAACACGACCCCGATGAGTAATATGACTGCCAAAGCTGAGCCCGACTTTCGATGAGTGCTAATCTCGGCTCGCGCGCACGTTTTCGATGGGAAATTTTTCCCGCTTGGTTTTATTCGCGCTAAACGCCGTGGTTGTTAAAGTGGTGAATACATTGAGGAAACCATATTTTTTTATAGAAATTATATCAAATCCATAGTAATCATTAATACTAAAAAATAAATTATGTGTCTGGTCAAAATATTAAATATCAAATAACATAAAAATAGTTATACAAAATTTGGTCGACCGAGCGAAATTATTATGAAAAACTACATTTATTGACTGTAATCTTAACATACAAATTTGTTATTTACATTTGAGTTAAAATAAAAAATTGACCAAGATCATAATCTTAAATAATGGACTTTGGTTGATTTTACATTGTCATTTTCGAACGTGTAATATCAAAGCGACCCTTACTAACAATTTGAGATTACATACACCACAAAGTATATACTACGCTTTACAATATGATTTTCTCATTGTAATTACTCCGGGAAAACAGCATTGTACAAATAGCACTGCAAAAGTATGTCGCTGCGATTTTGCATGAAATCTCATACGAACCGTGTGGAATCTGCGCAATTCATATTAAATATTTTGTGACTTTTAAAGTCGGATTTTTAATCTATTTAATTAAACGAAAACATGTGACACAATATTTTACAAATCATAAAAGTTAAAGTCAACGCCGTGTATGTATTTATATTTGATTATATAATTTTTTTCATTGAGGATGACAAATTCAATAACAAAATTTTATAATTATTCAAGGCTTTCTCTAAATTTCAGAAAAATGTTCCCCATTTTGTTATGAGTATTATATTATTTAATTAAAAAAAAAAAGTTTTTGTCTTCCTCGTGCTTATGAACAAGCAAAATGAATGCTGTGTTACTAAAAAAGACATCGATTTAGGATATGTTTCAATGTTTTATGTTTTAATAAATATATGTACTAGTAAAAATTAAAAGGAACAAAACTTACGTAATGTAAACTTTTGTGGCAATTAAAACGAAGCACTATATGCACTAGGAACGCGAAAATCTTTTACGCACAATTAATTATTTTATACGCGATCCGACAACTCCGATGTTTATCGGTTAACTGGTATTATATATTTTGAATGTCTTTTATTCGAAGCAGGTCAACGCCTTTTTCCATTAAGCTCATCAAAACAAATACAAAAATAATAAGTGAGTCTAAGAGCTACCGTACTGTTTACATACGATCAATTATAATACTTCAAATTCATTTTACTAATTACGCTTTTAAATTCATGAAATAATTTTTAATTAATTCTTAAACAATTCAATTAAATTCTAAGCATTACTATAAACAACTTCATCATGCTTTTAAAGTTTAATTCACTGGTATTTGTAAAGCAAATACAATCAAAAATAAAAAATTTTTTTTGTATAAGGATTTAAAGCGTGCTTTATATCTTGAATAATTAAAAACAAAGGAAAATATTACATTTGCATTACATAGTTACTGCACAAGATGGATAAACTTAAACTTTTCAACAACTGTAATTTCACACATGTTTGATAAAGAGGAATATAAATATGCTGTAGAAAATAAATTTGTTTTTTTTTTAAAGATGATTTTTTACCTTTCTTGACGCAAAGTGTGATCTCTCACTGTAATACGATTAGGTTTTAACATTTTTATCATTTGGTCGTTTTAACACCAAAAAATATTAAAGATGGCAATTATTCATCGACTTTGCATTGCGACGCTCAAAAAAATACTTTCAAGAAAATGTACCATAATCCAAGGGAAAATTAACTCATTGGAACAGCTAATTTTATTATATAATGTTTTTTTACCTTGGATTTTTTTTAATATTAATATAAGTGATAAATGTTTCAAATCATCAAAATTATTGAGTTGTTCGCAAATGATACAATGACTTTTTTTTCACAGCCGCTAGTTTTACAAAACATTTTTACATGTAAATTGTTAAAGTTATACCTGAATTCGTTCACTTTACTCCCCACGTTTCAA
Source organism: Aradophagus sp. ZL-2020 (assembly GCA_022817685.1). Lineage (NCBI taxonomy): Eukaryota > Metazoa > Arthropoda > Insecta > Hymenoptera > Scelionidae > Aradophagus > Aradophagus sp. ZL-2020. Next base: position 28,044 of record JABFOV010000143.1, on the reverse strand, counting down.
CAGCAATTCAGAATGCTGAATGCGGTAAAATTTTCTTTGACGATAACGCGTTGTTGGTGTAAGCGACGAAGAATGTTTAACGGCTAATTAATTACTGTCCAACTTGTGCCATACTTCTTAACGCATTCGAGCCCGCGCACTTAGCGTCGACTTTTTACAATGGCATTGTGCGCCTAGAGGTCCGCCGGGGTGCAAAAACAAGCGCCGGAGAGCGAAATTAAACGAGCTTTTAATTAATTCGCAGCCTCAATGTGTTCGAACGTATACGCTATCGCGGATTATTACGGCAGTCAAATATCCAAGCGCGAGTGTCGAATGTGCGGGTGAATTTCCCGCCACGTCGGCAGGCGTTGTGGACACGGCAAGAAAACGAAACAGCGGATAATTAAAAAGTGTACGGCGTGGCAATTTCGCATTCAACTTGATTACTGTCCGGAAATTATAATTTCGTCATGTTACGGTCTCTTTGATCGTTTGAATTCTCGACATCCGCGCATTAAATTAGGAACGACGTCACTTCGAATGTGACACACTTGCAGAATTCATTTATCACCGAACGTAAAATTTTAATATTTCTGTCTTTCTACACATCAGCAATTTCTATCTTTTTTCATTCGCAAAAATGATGTGTTGGCTAAAAACAGAATATTATCATATAAAAATGTCATCGATTTTAGCATTTATCAAGAAAAATATAGAATAAAAAAATCTAGTGGTCGAAAAAAAAATTTGCTTAGTTAAAACTCCATTTTAAAAAATAATAAAAAATAACGTGTCAGTAATCCAACTTTTAAATACGCAGCACTATAGTCTAATTTATCTTGCTGTTTAAAAAGTATGCAGTGCAGCCGATACATTTCGCGAAAGTTCGGCGAAAATTCCAGAACATATTTTTCAGCATAGGCATTGATATCGTGCGAATGTGGAATATTTGTACACGCATTTCGTATACGACTGTACCGTGTGAAGCAAGCGCGCCATTTTTCTTCGGCCAACAATTCCCCGATGGAAATGACAAATAAATTCAATCGGGTTTCAAATAACGGAATCGTAAATTCACGTTATCTAGGCGGCAATTTAATTGCATCGCATTGTCATCGGAATGACCACGGATGACACGGCGAACGTTGCGATCGTTTCCTCTTCCTCCGTGCATAATTAGTTTCTGCGTTCCGCGGGGTTAAGCGGTGCGCGTAAATGGCAAACGGCAGGTCGACAATGCGGCACACGTGGCCATAAACGGAGCACGTGGTGCCCGCGGCATTTATTTACATATCAACGGACCGCGCGAGCGCGCATGCCAGCCGGACAACATATCTGGGGCAGGTTTGAGCTCGACACCTCGTGATTAACGCGTTCGCTTTGACATTTGCGGTATCTTCGTTGCTCGACGGTCCGAGGAATATCGTCGAGATGACGTCGCGGAAGTTTGATTCATTTTTTGCAATCAATTCAGACTTACAATTAATTTTCTCCGTAAAGAAATCAATATACGTAAAAAAAGGTGAAAAGAATGTTTCATTTTTTACAATCAGGACTAATACGTTTTCAGCGACAAGATTTGTTATGTATTTCTTGTAGTGCTATTTGTTAGTGATTTTTTTTTGTTTACTTAAACTATTTTAGTCTGCAAAATTATATGAAGTAATAGTGGTAAAATTTAACCATACAAGCTTGTAAGGTCTACTTCTTGTAATTATACCTTATGGTTATATAAAGCATGAGGTAAACAGAACCATAAAAATTTAAATTAACATTATAACAATTATAAAATATGAATAATATAAAATTTACTTGTGTACAATTTTAGAATGAAAATGTAAAATTATAAAATTACTTTTATTAATTGTTCAAGTATATATATGTACTATCACAAATTTCATTAAAAATATATTAATTAAAAATAATAATTATATTCCGCAACACGTGAGGTTTTTTGCGCTATGTATATAAAATAACTATTACTTTTGTAATACAATGTAGATGTAATTTTTTATTATTATTTACATGCAGTTACAATTGTATTCATTTGAATTAAAGAGTATAATTAACAAGTATAAAAAATTTTTTCTTGTAAGTAAATATGATATAATATAATATAACACTAATAAAATACTAATATAAGTAATATTTTCTGCAATTATTTCGCGTACGGCCTAATTTTAAACCTTCCTTTAAATTTATCAAAATTAAAAAGAAAACTGTCTACATCCATCCTAAGTTTACGTGGCACCAGAACCTCTGCATATGGATATTTGGTCTTCATTATACGTATGAAATTGATATCGTCGTTATTCTTAAATGTTTGTTCAAAATTTTCGAATTCTGTTTTATCACTGAACTCGATTGTATATTTATAATATTCCAAAATAACGAAATCATCTTTCTCGGAAGCGTTGCGTTCAGTCGAATCACGGACTCTTTGCGACTCTAATATTTTTTTCACCCTGTCCGACAAGATAATACGATGTTTGCCACAGGCTTTATTATCATCTCTTTTGGTAACTTGTTTAAGAATGTTATCAGGATGTATTTTAACGATTCTGTTCAAACCTTGCTGTTCGCTGACTGTCATTTGACTGAGTTCCCTAAAACCACGTAAATTATTTCAAAAACATAAATCATTTTAACGTTTAATTCATAATTACCATTTGCGATATTGAAATGTAGAGTTTAAATTACAATTGTACAATTATCTTAAAATAATGCAAAATAAAAATCACACCGAATAATTGAATTTAACTTACTCTTGCGGAAAAATCGCGGCACTGGCTGCGACAGCCACAAGAACGACAAGTAGCAAAAGGCGAAACATTTTATTACAATGAATATTTTTAGAAGTGTACAGCATTTATATATCAGAAGTTAATTGTCTTTTAATGTTTCACTTATCAGGGCAAGGAAAATTACTACGCTGTTGAAAATGTTAAATTTAATGTAAATATTGAAAGTTTATTCTAAGAATGTATACATGTATAGATATGGAAATAGTATTTAAACAATAGTTCAGATTCATGTACTTGTACATTAATTTTAATAATTAAGAAATACTTGAATTTTTTATGAGCACGTTCGTCATATTTTGGCACGTTTGTCACGAGCTGAATGGCTACGAGTTTTGAACTTAGTTTAAGTGCAATTATCAGTAAAATGTTTTTTTCCTAATTGTTATACAAGAGTGTTCTTATACTTTTACAATGAGAAGAATCGTTGCCTGTCCATCATAATATATGACCCTTTCCTTAATTTATCCAATTAAAAACGTCAATACCTAGATTGCTTTCAACGATACAACTGTCTTGCGTCAAAAGCCAAGTTGGTTAATCCGAAAAATTCAGCCGGCCGTGTAATTGTATCCATTCTTTCGAATTGAGTTTCAATTGGATATCGAGCAGAACGCCGTTTGTATAAATTATCAACACTCGGCCTATGAAAAGTCCGACGCGCGATAAATCGGCAGTTGTTAATACGTTCGAGCTATTATTGAAAATAAGTAGTAATTGGTAATATCGTTTCACTTTTCAACCGAGGGTAACTCCGCGCGCTGATATTAAAGACATTAATCTTTTGACGGAGCGGGTTTCATGAAACACTGTGGGTAATGCGTTTAATTTATTTACATTTATTAGGTCTTTTTATAGTCCGTCGACACTGCGATTATTCATATTCGAGTTGTGACAGCCGTTCGCCTGAATAAAACCAATGAGGCGGAAATTCATTCGGCGAAATTACTGAAACTGTAAACACTCGTTTTATTCCAATTCCCCATGGCGGTTTTGATTCATTTATCTAAATTGATGACTTTCTTTATTTCCGGTTATTTAAACTCACGACGCATTTAAAGCGGATCGATAATACGTTTCATTTGTGGTATTTAGCATTGACATTCCGTTCAAGTTACAAAAAAAGAGAAAAAAGCTTCGGTTTATGTAACTCCGATTTTCACTGTTTCTGCGTAATGTTATAATATAAGAAAACAATAAACACGAAGGAAGGGATTTGATAAACATTGAAATATAATAGATTCTGCATACATTAATTCAATTTACCTTCAATGACTTCTTTACCGATGCATATAATTTATTTTATATTAGTTTCCGTAAAATTATGATTTATTAATTAAATTGCAAAATCCTTTTGTCAAAAACACGTGTTTTCAATAATTTTATCGACTGCAAAACTGCCAATTTGAATAAATAAAAACAACGTACATGAAAATTCATTCAAAAGAGGTCCACCTCCGCCCAAAGAAGCACGATTTTTCAAACCGGAAATGGCTTCCATAAATAATTGATACGCGCTTTTCCTTGCTATATATTTCCCGGATGTTAATAAAGAAAAAAAACGCGTGTCTCGCGGCGGAATTTTTCAGACCGTACTAAGGAAAATTAAATTCTTGATATTCGCAGACAGACGTTGGAATCGGCTAATGCATTTGAAAACAAAATACGGTGCCGGCTAATAACATTGTGCCCCGTCAATTGTGCGCCGTTAATCGATTGTCTTTATCGATGCATAATTAATTCGCTCCGCTTTCAATCAAATCTTGGAAAGTTCAATCGAAGGCTGTAGTATCACTTAAGCATCACTCGCGTAACTTCGTATTTCAAGTAAAGTGGATTAATACGGCGACATTAGCATAATCGCCGAGCGCGTGTATCGATTAGATCCGCGAAAATAAAGCATCAAGAAGCGCGAGCGATGCGCAATCCGTAATTGATCGTGACGGAATAACGATCGAAAATGTAATCCCAGGGGATTATATCCAGAAGGTATTAATAATTCAAGGTAAATCGCATATATTTGGGTCATTACGTTTCCCGCGCATGCAGCCATTACATCGAAGATTGACCGCGTGCAGAATTTAACGTCGCTCTGCGTGTTCAAGCTGGATGTGATGCACTTGGTAGAAAAATATCGCTTACTTCACTTGGACGACCGAAATTCATGGGCTATATATTTTGGGACAAATGAAGGCGGAAATGTGTTGAGAATGAACAGAGCTTCGTATTCTCTCTCAGCAAAATTTTAATCTTATGATTGCACTTTTAATAACTGACAAATTTTATATTGAGAAGGATTTGTTTTTCAGATTTCGTTCTCAATATACTGAAAATTATACAGGCATTCATAATGTTCATATTACGTTAAGAATGGCTCTCCTCGATTAGAAAATGTTATTTTCGAGACACTCGTTATTGCACTGAATTTATCAAATGGTATAACTATTCAAAATAAAATCAACTGGACATTAACAGTATCGAAACGAATACATTTTTAAAAAAACAATAACATTTTCAGTTCCTAAAACTATTCATGAACTTTTGGTAAATGTTGAAGAATAGTTAAACAAAATTAAACAAAAATATATTCAAATTGTATTATAAAATCGTGTTTACGTCGTCCGTTGAAGTGAACTAATAATGCTTTTCTTTTTGTGCAAATTTTCAAAACTGTTCAAAGTTCAACTTTCATACGAAGCCCCTTCCAAACTTTCTCCGCATAGAAAAGAAAAGGAATCTTGTCTCCGTGCCTTATTCTCTTTTTCACATCGTCATATTTAAGGTAAGAGTGTACGACCGCTCGTTCGGGTCAAACCGAGCCCGTGCCGGAAGAATGCACGTTATCCGCCGGACAATTCCGCGTTTTCCCGTCGAAGCGAACGAAGCCGGGCGGATCGGTTTGTTTCTGATTTAAAGTCCGTTGGCGGGCGCAGTTTTATTACGCGCACCTCGAATTATAAATATTGATGGGACGACGCGCTCGGCTAAATTACAGGAGCAACTAGCGCGGCAAACGAGACAAGCGGGACAGATTTATCGCGGCTCGTAATTCGCATGATTTTGCATTCGGTGCGAACCGTTCGCTCGCAGCGCTACGAATTCACGGCGATTAAGGAGATCTACGTGAAACGGCAAAATGGATCGCGCGCATCGCGCGTGGGACGCGTTTGAACCCCGTTGTTAGTTAATTATCTTTAATTAACGAGTTCGCGCAGAAGGTCTTCTGGCGGATAAAACGAATCTAACCGGCAATCAGGATGCTAAGGGGACGCTTGTAGGTTACACGTCGCGTTAATGCGCAGGAAGCGGACTTTTTGCGCCGCTTAATCATCGGCTGTAATTAATCCGAATGTTTACTAATGCGCTGACCGTTCTCTAAACAACGGTCCCGCTCCGCGTGCTCCCGAATTTCGAGACTATCCAATTAAAAAATTGTCTTTTCAATAGTTTGCATGACAACGACAATATTTATCATTATTTTGCTTTAAGATATTCATTAGTTACATGTAAATAGTCGACTTGAGCAAATAGAATATTTAAGTGGTAGGTTTAATGTGCAAGAAGTTTGCAACGTTTATTTGCAACGAATTTTTAATAAAATATTTCGTCCATCTACAATCAAAAGCAGAACTTGAATTTATATCAACTCGATATAGAATGAAATAATAAATTTTTTCGTTTACTTTCTTCGTCAGAAGTATGTTTTTGATTGAAAATTTACATGAATGCATCATAATCAAAATAATTGTGAAAAAGATCGAAATCCCTATTAAATTTCACATAAAACTCAAACAATTATTGTAATAAGCAAAGAAAGAAAAACTATCAAAATGAAAATAAATAATTAAAATCTGTCTCCTCGGAGTGTATAATTCAATTTGTTATTTTTGAATACGTCGCCTAAATATACCTCGAGCCCTCTCGTTTCCTCGTCGAAACGTCCATTAATCTCCTTTTCCGTATTATCTTACTTTTCGCAACACAACCGGGATTTAATGGTGTAACAATTATACCAATTTTTTCACAAGAAAGGGAACGCTAGAGGCATTGTTTTTAGAAGCCAAATGAAAAAGGCAAGGTCTCTCGGAAACCTTGGAAATATCAGAAAGTCAAGTGATTTAACTTGTATCAATTTCAGGCGCAAAAAGAGTAAAAGGTTTATTTTCGCAGATATCGGAATATCGCTCGTCATAGAACCTCACGGGTGTCGTATCGTGCGAATTAATCGGGAAAAAGTACGTGTATAAATATACAAACAAAAAATAGCATGAAATTGAAATTTTCACGCAGATTTGGAACATGGCGCTCCAAGCGGGCGATTTATATCGATTATTATTATAGTCGCTCGAATTATGAATATTTTAACGATTAGAATCAGCATTACGAAGGACAGTCGATATCAACGTACGGGTTTAAGCGCACCTATCTCTTGTATCACAAATCATAATGTTTTTTATGGGCTAATTCTTTTGAAACGAGTGTAAGTGTTCGACATTCCATCTAATCTTTATAATCCGTCGTAAATTTCGCACAAAAGCGTGACTGTTAACGACGCGTTCCGGATAACTGAACAACTCAACTTTTATTTGCGTTTCGGTCAAGATTTGGTTCGAATCTAAAAAGTACAGGTTACAAATTAATTTCGTCAAACACGAGTACCAGTTGCACAAAGAAAATCAATAATACATAATTTATATAATATATTTGTTAAATCAAAAGCGATTCGTTGTTGATCCAACAGATATCCAACAAATCTCCTATTCGAGAAATGTCATTTTAAATGGTAGAATTAGCAAAAAGTTAATGTTCTTCTGACATTTTGCGTTTAACATTTCATCTGATGTCAAATCAGAGTTGATTCGTTGTATTTTTAACAACGACTTTTTTCCATGCAATAACTTTTAATTAGATACTAGCGTTGTTGATTTGGGAAACAGTTTGTTCTCCTTAATTCAATACCAACGTATTTTAAGTGAAACGTTGAGAAACATTCGGAATATTTCAACAGTCTAAGGTTTCACTTTCGAACGTCTATCAAACTTATGTTAAGTGCCAACACAATGGCGCATTACGCGACATCATAAACTGCCAATTTGCAGGCCACTGTTACGATTCTTATTCGTATAGCATACGTTCGACGAAAATTAGTTCTAACTACTCGAAACTAACTTTGCATTGCTAATCCAACGGCGAATTTCAATTGGTGATTTCGTTGCAGGCGATTCTTCATTTTCGTCAATTATTAAGAATCGGCTAATCCATAATCGATGAGCCGCACGGCTCGACCGAAGAAAAGTCGGGGGAATCGACGTCGCGCCGAAAACAAGCGCGCTTTGAAATTTATTACGCCGGTAAGGAACGGCAACTGGCCATAAAAAGTATAAAACAAATGTATACGGAATGCAGGAAGTCGCGCACACATCGCCGCACTTTTCGCGCAACTTTTATTTAGTTTTTCACATATTTATGTAACGACTTTATCCTGTTTGAAAATAAATAATACCTTTTCTATACACATTATAACTTCACAAATACGATTTTTTTTTTTTTTTTCAATTTACCTGACTTCAAAAACTATGAAACGTGTCGTGCGAATAATAAAATAACTTTGGCTATTCGTTGTGCTACCTTGCTAACTCGTTTTTTTCAATAAACAAACGCGCTGGAAAAGTAAACAAATATGCGTGAATAGTAATGGAACTTAGATATTGAGTTTAATTTACGCATTTCGTTTGTACAAAAAATATAAAGACTGATTGTCATTTTTACAAGTTTGATGCGATTATAAATGTTATAAAATCAACGACGTTATTTTATATTGAATAAAAAATTTGTTTCTGGACTAGTTTTTAAATGTATATTTAGCAAACCACTTGAAAGTGTATATGTGTAAACAACAATCTATAAATATAAATTTGTTCAGTTATGTGTGTTTCGCGATTCGCTTAATGGTTCTTTCACGTAAATTATTGCAGTCGTTGACTGTGATGGACTGTCGTTGTAAAGGCGCAAACAAAGTTGCAAGATGGGGAGTATCTCCGTAAAATATAGAAGGTTAAACTTTTTGTATGCGCATGTTATACTTTAACAATTTACACGACAAAATGAAATAGTAGTGTAACTTTAACACATGTATAAAAAACCAAATCTTATAAAGTAATTTAAAATTGAAACACATTTATCGTGAAGAATGTTCTGTAATACACATAAAAAAATATGAAGTTTTCAACAATACCTATAAAATGTACTCATTGATGTAGGTGTATTATAAGACACTTTTTTAAGTGGAAACGCTTTAGGTGGTTGTGCCACAGAAAACGTTTAAGTTGTTTTTTTTTTTAATTATAAAATGTTTTCCATATCATCGTACGTGGAATTCGTCAAAAAAAAGTGATACATTGAATTGTTTGAAAAAACTGTCTCTAAAAGCGTTGTTAAATTTACATTTTCATATTTTCGCGCTATAAACAAACATTTTAAAACATTTTAAATATTAATCTACTTTTTCAACACATAAAACATTGAAAATGTGTTTTAAAAACGACCGCGAACCGATATTTTCTTTGCAATTTGAATACTATGTGCCACCTTTTTTCACATTTGTATAAACTTTGTTGCATCCAATATTCAAAACTTTCGAAAAAATACTTGTTATCTGCACAAAACATAATACGCTTAAATGACTAAAAGTTATGATAATTCATATTTCAACTTTTTTCTCACCACGCCTATCTTCACGAACGAAGCAAAAAGGAAAGTTTTCCCGCAAAGTCTTCTGATTAGAAGCTTGTCGAGACGCGTTTGTTCATTGTCGTAAGTTATGAATGAATTCCATAAAAACCCGCGCGACCTCTTAATCTGAATAAAAATACCATGATCGGTATTTCGATGCACGCTGGAGCTATTTTGTGCATTAAAATGATTGTTTAATCAGGGTTGTTACGCTTTTGAATTTTCAAAATTCCCTGACTTTTCCAGGATTTCCAGTACACAAAAATTGTTTCTCCCGCAAAATTTGATCATAAATAATTTCCGTTTAGTTTAATAAATAATATTTTAGGGACAATACTACTAATTCTGAAAAATTATAATTATAAACAAATGTAAATAATATAGAAATATAAAATCTCATAGAATGAAAATCCTGTTATTAAATTAAAAGATGCTAAAGAAATTAATTGCACGTAAATGAAGTTTTTCAATTATTACAATAAGTTTAGTCACTTCTGTGATAAATAAATGATGAAACAAATTTTTTTTAAACAAAATTAAATCAACAGACAATGTTAAAAAAAGTTAAATTTAAATTCCCTGACTTTTCCCTGACTTTTCTAGCGTAACAAAATTCCATGACTTTTCCAGGTTTTCCAGGTTTTCCAGGTGCGTAACAACCCTCTTAATGAATACTTTATGAATACAAAAATTAAATATAATCAAATTGAAAAGTAAAACTTCGTTAATATCTGTTATTTGGTATTTAACTTTTTCACAACTACTTTTATAATTTGTTTATTCACAACAAAAAACTTGCTTCACAATGAAACGAAAAACCGAGAAAAAAAACAATATTTCGTTTAATCGTTTTTCGAATAATCTGCAATGCCGATAATTGTCTCATGGTCTTGGCATTAAGGACGTCTTTTGTTTCAAACTCGAAGCCCGCGACAAACAAATATGTCAAAACAACGACGTTGTGACGTGCTACGGAGAAGACGCACCGAACGTGATAAAGAAGTAAGTTTGTGAAAAAAAGGAAGTAGAAGGTTCGGCGGGTGCGGTTGGGGGCGGACCGGTGGGGAGATTGTGCGACGCGAGGGCAGAAGGGGGGGCACTTGACCCGCTCGGCGTTCGATCGTGGGATCGACATTCGACCTCGAGTATCGAACACCTCCTCGAGCGTCCGAAAGCCGGGTTCTTGCTCCGGCGAATGCAAGAACAAGCTTGGTCCTTGGCTCGACTCGCTCCGGATGATATCGCGTTGGATTATCGATTTCGTCGCGCTCGACCGGCCATGAAGAAATAAGAGAATTAAAAAGTCAAGCAACGAACGCAGTCTGTTCGACGTTTATGCGCTGGAACGAAAAAGGACCGCGTTTTCTTCCGCCATTAAGTTCCAATTAACCCGATTCTGGCGTTGCTTTACGAATGACTAGGAAACCGGGAGTTTGTCGCGTATTTTGGCCGCCAAAAAAATTGGCATAGACGAATTTCGCATTTCGGCGACAAATCATATCGTACTAAAAATCTTGTCATTCGGCGAATCGCTTATGTTTGCTTAATGTGACAGTGAGAGGACCCTGAAAGGTTGAATACCGTATCGGAAAGACTTTTAATTTTAACTAGCGCACTCAAAAAGGTGTCATGATGAAATTCATATGCGATTCGATTGCCAGAATTAGAGAAAACTCAAGACTAAAGTAATTGCATGCTTGAATACGAACACGGAGTTTTCAACATTCAATCAAGCCTTTTATAGTTGAAAATGTTGTCACTTTTTTCTAAACGAAAATGAAAAAATACTGCAAGACGTATCAAAAAACCACAGTAATAGCCTGTTTAAGGTTATATAAAATAAGGTTAAATGAAATTTGTATAAAACAGCAAGTTAGGTTTCAAAAATCGTCGAATTTTTGAAACCTAAGATCCTAACCCTAAAGATAAAGATAATGATAAAGAAAGAAATCTAAGATCATAACTATTCGACTAACAAATGATAGTTATATTATTGGTAAAGGCGTAAAAGAGCCGGATATACGCATAATATGTCCCGGGTGCGTTTCGTGCCGCGGCTCACCGTGCTAGAATTAATGAACTAACCAGCGTGCACAATAGCCGGCGAATGTGGAGTATTTGCTCGCTTATGATGCTAATGTTGCCTCTTTACTTTGCATGACAATTACTTTCGCGGGGGTTGCCGGAACCGTTCCTTACTGCCTCGTTCATCGTCCGGCTTTGCCAACTTTTCACACCCCTGTCCCTTCATTCTACCCCTACCACGCCTCTCTTTTCTTGCACATTTTTCCGAATGAATCGCCGAGCTTGTGCGTGAAACTTTTTTTTCTTAATACCGCGCGGTAAAATTCCACGGCATACATATTACAGCGTTGCGGATGAACGAGCGCTTCTTCTGCGACACGTAAAATTAAGTTTGAATAATGAAAGGCTTTTAAATTGGTATTTATTGCAGTTTGTTCACGATGGCAACGGCACTTTTTATCGGCACTGAGGGCGAAAATTCGACGGCAAATGGAAACAACGTAGGAGTCACGATACCGAATGTGCGACGCTTGTCGATTCTTTTGTGTGAATTTGATAAAAGAATAATTTTGTTGATCAATTAATCAAATTAATGATAAATTCTGTGTTAAAAAAATTGATACAACTAGTCTAACAATTTTTTATGTAGATGCTCTATATAATATAAAACTGTATGTATTGCTAAAATGGTCTTTTTTTTAATGTATAATAAGCAACAAGTTACAGACATTTTTTTATCAGCGAGTACAAACTTAAAAAAGTTCATTAATCTTCGAGTTTCATGTTTCGAGCCTTCTTCGAGTTTAGTGAACCACGTTAGAAACAATCTTAATCAAATATACGAAACACTGACTAACACTCTTTACGAAGATTCACACAAAGAATATGAATCCTGAAAAATTATTATAATTAATCACGCGCCAAATGTTGCATTAATTATGTCGAAAGGATTGAGCTTGTTCGTCAGTGCAGTTATACGCGAATAAAATGCTGAATAGATGTAATCATTTAAATAATAGTTATTAATAATAATGATTTAAGACCCGTTGGCTTCCTTGCATTGCTGTGAGGCAGATTCTGACCCTTCAACCGATAGGCAATGCACATAACTTTATTCGATTGTACAGAGGAGTATACCGGATATTGAGATAGATCAAGAGAACATAATTTATGGAAATTTCGGGAAGTTCTAATTAACTGTTTCGATAATAACAAAACAATGGATACGTAGTAGAATAAATTGCCATTCTCGCGAAATTGTAGCTTGGTAGAGCAAATATGCTTTGAACAAATAGGTGGCTAAAACAAAGAGATACAAATTTGTGTCTTCATATCTATATACAATAGTACGGTTGTTTGCTTTTTAAACAACAATTATGTGTGAAATTTTGTTTTATTGCAATACTAACAGACCAGTTGAAGTAAGACGATACCTTGCGTTATTACGAAAGAAACAAATTTTAGTTCGGTATATACGAGTAAATTTTGAAAAATCGACTATAATTGTGCTGCAGTTGATCGGACATTCCGTCCACGCGTCGCTTCGTATTGGTTAGACGGATGGTTCAATCAAGTTCGCGCGTTACGACTATTCATTCGTAATTCAATCACCCAAGAGCACACATTAATTTGTCTGATTGCCGATAGTTATACGCTTCAAATTCGAAGACACGCATTGCCGAAGAATTGATGGCAACAGTTGACTATATCGGGTTGCGAATACGCAAACGATATGCATTGGTCGGAGGTTGATGCAATTTTTAAACGCGAATGGCGCGCGAATTTATTCCAACTAACGAATAACGTTCTGCCTTCGCGTCGACTCGTATTTCAACCCGTATGCAGATCATTCAGCGCTGATAAAAAATATCAATAGTAATTATCGCCAATTCCTGCAATTACAATGCACCGCGAGTCTTTCGCCGTATATTATCGCGTCGCGTGATTGAATGGTTCGCCTCCGGAATGGACAACAAATCGTTTAACTTTTGACACAACGGTTTTCCAATAATCGGCGACCAATTTATGACCTTAAATCAACGACGAGTCATCTGAACTACATTTGCCCGGCCTCATTTGATCCGAACTCAGCTATTCAATGCTGTTAATTAAACTATCGCTGCATATTCATAACAAAGGAAATGCATAATTACGATTAATTACGGCGCGGGACGGAGAGTCTACGTCGTAAAAAGAATAATCAAAGGAGTCTGAAGGTGAATAAATGAAGAAACGCGTCGGAAGCCTGAAAGAATTTCAGGCCGTTACAATTATAACTCATAACGTATTTAACAAATAAAGCCGACAGACGAGATAAAGTTTTGTCTCCCGAGGACGGGAGTCGCGCGAGATAGTCGCATCGCTCATCCTACGTGGAACATAGTTACCGATACTAAATGCATATTCATTAACATTGCATAATGTGTAAAAGATAATCATTTATGCAATTAAAAAGTTAGATTGATAAATTCCCAATGTCGGGGATCGGGTTGGAGAGTTGCCGGGTGCATTCTCCAATCCAAATGAAAATGCATCTGACGGGAATTTCTCAATTACCCGTAATTTATGCGACGCAAGGCTGTTCGCCCCGCAATAATGACATTTATATAAACGTCGCACGGCCCGCGCGGGAAAGCATCGGCTTGAAAAATGCGCGGCACTGCGAGGCAAATGTGAAAGGGCAACAATAAAAGCGATCACGTTTTTCAGCTGCTCCACTTTCGCTGATCGGAAGTGTCTTCCGGAAACCGTCGGCATAATCCGAGGCTTTGAAACGAAAGCACGACCGCGCCATAAATGTCTTATACATTCGACTGTTTAACGATTAGAAGCGAGCCGCGTGATCGTTTTGAAGCGCGCCTAGACACAAAGGAAAGAACTTCCGCCCGGCGTTGAATAAATCGCCGAGCCACTCGGGGGCGTCTCTCCTCGTTCGCCAGACGCCGGACCACTTGAAATTCCCCGCGTGGAATCATTCGCGCAATTTCGTTCGCTCGATTTCGACGGCTCGGGCGACCTCGACGCCTTTATTTGTCGCGGCTTTCGTCCCACCGGTATCACTTTGCGCCCTCCTTTCTCGCAGAAGTACGCTCGGGGTTCAAACCGAGCGGGTGACAACTTCGCGGAGAAGGGGGGAAGGACGCGATAAATGGGGAATACGGCGCCGCTTTTGTGAGGAAGGTGCAAAGCCGCGGGGTGAAAGTGGGCAAATCTGCAGACGAGCAGATTCGCTGTCACGAAATATCCTAATGACGAACCAGGGGCACGTAATTTTGACCCCGAGAATAAATCAATTTTTACGCGTCGCTCCTTTTTAGGATCGAGGCGAACTAACTTGTTCAGCCAATAATTTCGCTAGCAAACGTTGCCTTTAAAATGCGCGAATAATAAAACCTGTTCGAGTGCTAAGACCCCGGCGTGACTCGTAAACTCTTTCGATTATTCCAAGTCCAATCACGTATCCAATTTTCTCGAGCTAAGCCGGGTGTAATCAGCTGTCGCTTTGAGAATCGATTTGATTGACATTCGTTCTTCGGATCATATCAAGATCGGGAAACACGACGATCTTGTCGCCGAAAGCTCGCGATAACGCAACAAGCGACTGTTGGTTCGACCAACGAGCTGATAAAGTTAGTACGAATTTTCGCGCAATTCGCACAAGCTCGTTCCCCCAAACATGGTATTATAGTTGCACGAAGTGTTTGTTGATACACTGAATTAATGATTTTTTCCAAAAACTCATCCAATTGACAAGATTAAATTTCATAGAATAAATTGCATTATACGTTCTTTGCGTCATAAACGAAAGAAATTGACACTTTTTCAACTTCTTAGTAAAAAATATACAGCTTTTCTCGCAAAAGTAACGAAAAAAAAATTTAAAATGCTTACCTTAGAATTGTGCTTTTGTCTGCTTTATAAACATACATACATGCGTTTCATCTAAATAATTATTTGATTATTCAATAAATAAACTTGTACATTAGTCAAAAAAACAAATATGCGTGACGTTTGTCACGTAGTAAAATGTCACGATTTTTTACTACAAAAAAATTTCAAGGTGTAAATGATAGATTTGAAAATATACACACCATTTAACTCTAAAATGTAAAAAAATACTACGTTTCAATGAAAAAAATCACTGACATTTGTATGACAGTTTCTGACAATTTCAACTATACACTTTTTCAAGAACAAAACTCGTGGCAAACTTCAATTACATGATTAACAATCAGTTGTTTTGACTAATGCAATTTAAGTAAAAAAGGAAAATGCAGACAATTCAATTACATTGCACGACCATAGTCGAATTATGAACAAGAAGTTTTGTACGTATATAATATACAAGTTCGAACTTTGAAAAATTATTGTACAATTTGTGTTTATAAATTGCAAAAACAACCGATCAAATACTACACAAAATAATAAAAGTGAAGTAAAGTAGTCAATAAACATCTATATTAATGTATTTCTGTTAAAGTGAAGAGATTTTACAACGAAAACAGGAAACTTTGTCATGAAAATTAATTTAACTTCAAACCCGCATATTAGGTTCATACGGAACTTCCTGTGCATATTATTCACGTTGTAACATTAATATAATTTTTCTACGTTTACTGCAGTCAAACTTAATTTGTTTTCTTTTTTTCTTGTATCTAAAACTCAAGGCAGCGATCCAAACTGAGGGTACCGCGAAAGAAGTTAAAGAGCGCGGCAACGTCAAAAGAAAAGGGTTTTCCGCGCGATAGCAATTGGCATTACGTAAGTTATTTTGTGTAACATGATCTGTACGATATTTTTAGCGGTTTATCGTGTTGCATCTTTCCTCGTAGTAACAGAAACGCTAGGTATCCGATAACCTTGTATTAACCCTGGAATCGGCCAATTGGCTATCAAGATTTGAGGAAGCAACCTCGGGCTATCCAGAACTGGCCTTCCAAGTAGCAAGTAGTTTAAGAGATAATCCGTCGCGCCGGGCGACGTCATACTCAGTTTGTCAATTTCTGGTGCAAACTTGCCGTTAAAAAGCAGCCTCTCATCGCCGATGCACAATACTCAAAGAAAGTTTGCGAGGCGGAATAACGACTCCGCCCGTGCTATAGTTACTTCAATAGACTACTTTTCGCCGGACGCTCCGAAGGGAAAATCTTTAATTAACTCCGACGAAGGAAATTAATATCACGAAAATACAATTGGTTAAATCTGCTGTAGCCGAGTGCACTCGAAGCTGCCTTTTCGACTGACGATAAAATTTGTGAAAAGCTAATTAGAGAAGTTATCATTCGACTAAGATCTCCATTTGCGATCATCAAGAAACAAATTCCCGTGAGTTTATATTTGTTTCCGACAAAATTCTTGTTTGACTGCGGAATCAATGAAACGTTCATTGCGTCGTGTAACTCGACGGCACGCAAAGTTTTCTACAAATTTTCCGTCTGCAATTTCCGTTGAATTTTACAAAACTCACCCATTCGCGGTGTTAGTCGAAGTGTAAGAGAATAACGTGCTTACCTGAAACAAAAAAGAAGATTGAAATTATATTTATTTTATTATCAGTGTAATTATTGTCCGCGGAGAATGAATTTCAAAGTGTACAAGATATTTAGAATTTCGCAAATTTATTTGTAGGATATTACGTAATAAATGTTATTATAATACTGCAAAATTGGCACATTGACTTCAAATTACGTTATGTTTTGCGAAATATTCATTTTACATCAAATCTCGCTAATGCAAGAGAGAAAAAACCATATTGAATCAACACGTGCCCATTTTGTTGAATCAATAAACATCAGTAGTACTTTCACTACTAACATTTTATAGAATAAATTGAATTATTTAGTTATTCAAAGTATATGAATATTTTTGTTGGAACAACATTGTCTTGATCGAACAAATATTTTGTAAAATTAACTTCGGATGAACAAAGTAGTATAAATTTTTCTTTAACAATTTGAAAATCCTGAATACTATAATTCGTTGTATTTTGTAAAGTATTTTGTATATTACAACGAATCAAGTAAATACCTTATGCATTGAGTGCATAATAAATTACAAATTGGCAAAAACAAAAGCAAATTAAAGTCAGTAACAATTAGGTAAAGCAGAAAATATTGTTAGAGTATTATCAAAAGAAGCTGAGGGTTGGGTGTTGATGATGAAGTGAGGATTAAAGAAATTAGAAGATAAAGAGTCAAGACACAATTTGAAACAAAGGAACAAGGATTACATACAAGAAGTAAATGAGTCCTCGCTTGTTTATACGTATACAACGTAGCGGCAGATATACAGGTTAATACAATTCCTCGCACGAGGCTCGCATATCACGAGTTTCCCAAGTACACGTTCCCTCATCCGCCTCTGTCTGTCGTGATGAGAGAGTATAAAATATTGAAACGGAATCATAACGTTTCTCAAGCTAATTATTCGACTTTTCGTGAATTACTCGTACTCTTGAAAAAAAGCCATTAACTATGAACATATTATTCCTATGATAAGTGGATTATTGTTGTAAGAGGAATCCGTTTAATACAAGATAAACACTCATCACAAACTGATCTTTTGTTTTACCTTTTTTCGAGTACGACAAAACGAATACACATTTTAACACAACATTTTTCTTATTCAACTTTCAAAACCAGATATTACGGTATCGCAGTCGCGGCGTAAAAATGATCGCGTTATTGCGCAAAATTTTTCATTCCCGAATTTCTCTGCTGCCAAGAAAGTTGCGGTTTATAATGTTCTTAAATAAGTTGAAAGCCACTTCCCACGTTTTATCATATTTTTAAATTACGCAAAGTTTTAAACATTTTAATGAATGGACAAGGCTCATTCGTGTAATTCATGCGATAGTTCCTTAATGTTGAAACTCCGATCTAACTTAATGTCGGCTCGAAAGTGGAACATCTATTTCGATTTGAGTGCACCATGCATGAATCACGATGTAAGAACAATAATATCTTCGACTGATTATAAACATTCTGCTAGAATTGAGCTTGACGAACTGCAATAGGAATATAAAAAGTTTCGGCACTGTCAATCATGATTGTTCAATTTTGCAGTGTCGTCAAACTGAAAGGTATTTTCGTACGGAAATAAAAGGAGGGATCGTCCACGAAAGGCTATTTTGTTTACATTTTACATTGACTTTGAATTTTATTCATTCACTCATCCGTCGTTACAAAATAATTTTGTTTTTTCGGCCGATTTTCTTTGATAAGTTAAATCTTTGCAGTTGTCAAAGTCCGTCGCAAGGATACATTGTAATGCAGTGAGATTGCAATCAACCACTAAGAGAACATAAAAGCAGCATCTCTGATTCATATTCGATTTTGCCACGGTCGTTCTCACAAACATTAATTTGCCAAATGTATTTGCATTATTACTTTATATTGCGCTTTATTATCAACCGCGCCTCGTCGACATTCTTCTGTCTGCAATGCGACCGGCTCGACCGAAGGTTTATTCGGTGGTCTGACCTTCACACTCACTCTCAAATTTAGTGATACAAAAATCTTGTCAGACGAGACAAGTGTTCTTCAATAGAAGATACAATCAACGGGAGCATCTTTGTAGAATCAAAAATGATTTCAAAGCCAGCTCGCAACATCTTTTTACTTACGTACTGAATTATTTTCTAATTATTATTTAACATTATCTCGTGTAATACTGTATAAAAGAATCATAATAATATTAATGTACGTGAAGCTTCAACTTTTTAATCAATGAATTTAAACTTAGAAACATTTACAGAAAATTCAAAAATATTGTTTACATTCAATTCAATAATGCTTTCAATATTTAATAAGAAAATAGATGACGTGATTAACTGTACAATTAACAATTTAATTCTTTTAAAGGAAAATAAAAAATTAGGAACTATTTATAAATACGCTGAGTTTGATGGACTACTAACGAAACTATTTGCAAACAACTAAATTCACCACATCGAACCGTTAGTGTCGTACCTTTAAAAAGTTACAACATTTATTTATAAAGAATTCGCAATGGCTTAAAATAATTCTAAAAAGATTTACTAAACTTCCAGCACATTAATTCACTTATCTATCCCTCTTGGCAGTGGAATCCCAAAATCCGTCGTTTTAAATAAAACCGTCAACAATATACAAACCGAGGAACTTAACTTTTGATTACATTTCTGACGCCATAAATTACGAAGCAGAAAGTACAACATTGTCAAAAGCTGGTACTCGACGTTATCTTGACGCATTAACCCTGTATAAACTGCGTCCGTCATCGCAATGATTACTTTCCCTACACGCGACAGCGTTAAGTTACCGAAAATTACACATTTCATACAATTAAAGCAAAAATACCGACGCAGTTATGCACGAAAATGTATACTCGGATAACCGGCTAATCTCACTTTATTAATCAGCGAGGCCGTCGCGCCGGCAAAAATCGAAATCGATCCGCGTTTCCACGTGAACTTTCCTTCGAAAGCATAAAATTGCCCCGGAGAAATTATCTATTACAATACGTTATTAAACGTTCCGCTGAACGTCGTATCAAATTCCGAGCCGAAGAAACGTCAGTTCGATCCCTGCCATTGCACATCCAATTATACTTTTTTCCCTTTTTTTTTTTTTTTTTTTTTCATCCCGAGTTTCCATTCGCGCTCTGTGACATAAGGCCGCAGCGGTACCGTTCGGCTCATCAACGCGTTAGGGGCCACGTCACGGCGTGCATTTTCGCTAATCGCCGACGAAAAAGTTGCGCCAGATAGTCACGTTTTGTCCGGCGATAAATGCAGCTCGCTTTCGCTTTACGACTGGCTGCCTCGCGGGCTACACTGCAGGGCGCCACGTTTCACTTTTATGCGCTCGCCGCGCTCGCGAACTTGGCGCGCAATCTATTTCGATCGCGCTCGGATGTCGCGGATATCCGCGATGTTGCGGGAAAAAAAATTTGCCCGGCCGTTAAACCGAACAGTGTTATCGCAACGAGTGAGTTGATATTTTATTCGCGGCGATGAACGCGAACCGCTTCATCGCCGCGCGCGGTTCGCCTCGAGGAAACGAAAATACAATAAATCTTGTTTAATGAAAATATGTAGATAGGCGCGCTTAATGAAACTCGATGGCGCTTTGTGTATAAACATCGACGCCAAAGCGATGATAATAAAAGCGCGGCGCGCAAGTTTCGCGGGACGAAATTCCGTTCGATTTCTTTTATTTCTGTCACGGCCCCTCCCCCCCTCTTTTTTACGACTCGCGAACATTCCAATTAAAAGTTCCGCCGGTACTTGTGAGTGTAAAGAAAAGGCGAAATAATGACGTGGAAATAAAAGCGGGCGACAATGTTCCGCCGGTGAGTTTTCTGGTTACCTTTTGCGGATCGGTTATAATGAACTTGGGAGCGGGAACGATCATTTTCGCGCACACGCGGAATTAAAACATCGCGCTTTTTTCAGCCCGTTCAAATTAGACGCTAAGCTTTGAAACCGCGGCCGCGCGAGCGTTGCGCAACGCGCTTCGAATTCAACGCGAGACCCTCGTTGCTCTTTAACGGTTCGCTCTGAAACGTGGAAATTCAGAACTGCAGTTTTATCTTCCCCGTGCGCTTCAATATGCTTACTTTGGACGCAATTATTTTTATCTAACTGCAACGTGCTATCTGTGGCGCGGTAGATAACTTTAATACTAAAAATCACGAGCATACATCACATGTAACTAGGTCAGTGTTTGTCGACTAAAACACGGGTTAATAAAGCATTTAATGCCGCAATACTTCCAGTTAAACAGATAACACTTTTTACCGCCTGTACCTTTTTCTTTTTCGGTTTTTTTCGAAACAAATAAAACGAAACACTTTGCGAAATAAAGAATTTGAAAAAAACAAATTTAAAATTTTCATTGAAAGATGCTACCTAATTTAAAGAATGAAAAAATATATGAGTTTAAATTTTTTACGTGGAAATATTTACGCAAAATAATTTTGTAAAAATTTTGAACGAAATTGAATATGTACACATTACAAATGCATTCAATGTTGGGTACTTAACAATTATTGTTAAAGTTTCAACATTATTTAAATTTTATGCGCAGGAAGTTTGCAACGATTATTTGCAACGAATTTCCAATAAAATATCACTTCGTCCATCTAAAATCAAAATCAGAACCTACTTTTAAAAAAAAATGTATGTAGCGCGATATAAAATGAAATAATTAATTTTTTCGTTCACTTTCTTTGTGGGAGATACATCTTTCTTGGTTGAAAACTTATGGAATTTGGAATTCGTTGCAAACAAACGTTGCAAACTTCCTGCGCATGAAATTTTTTATCAGTTAGATGTCTCCACGCGAAAATCTTCATAAACACGTTAAATATAAATTTCAACCGCTATCCGAAATGCAATTAAGTACGCGAGGACTCAATAAAGAAACAAAGAAACGCGTTTACATTACAACTGGCACATTACGAGCGAGCGTTCTTTCGCTTCGCAGTAATTGCCCGTATATTTATACCTGCTTC
Organism: Aradophagus sp. ZL-2020; assembly: GCA_022817685.1. Taxonomy (NCBI): domain Eukaryota; kingdom Metazoa; phylum Arthropoda; class Insecta; order Hymenoptera; family Scelionidae; genus Aradophagus; species Aradophagus sp. ZL-2020. The sequence goes on along the minus strand of JABFOV010000143.1, from coordinate 6,007 downwards.
TTAATTAAATAGGTCTCGAAAAAGTCGACAAATCGATTTAGGAGTCAGGTCCCGCGAGTAATCACATTTTTGTCGCTTGGCCGATTTACGAGCGAGCGGGATAATCGCGAGGCGATTTCGGCGAAAGGCATCCGCCGAGGGAGACTGCGGGCAAACGAAAATACAGGAACGCGTCGCGCAACCTTCCAAGCGCTCGGGCGAAAGCGCGGAGATGCCAACGACTCGAGCCCTTTTTACCGGCAGCACTACTATACGTACGTGCAGCTATGTCGCATTTTTTGACCCAGTGCGGTCTCTTTCCGTCGATCGTTTACCGACGGGTTACCGGCCGTGCAGTTATGCATGACAACGAGACCGTCCTTGGATCACGACTAGATTCACTCTCCCGCCAAAGTGTTCGCTCGTATACTCCCCGTTTTTGTCGACGTTGAAAAAGAAAATCAAAAGCAATATGGTTTTGTTTCATCCTTACTTGTTTTATGAATCTGCATCAAGCTATCGATTTTTATTTCTTCATCATATCCTTCCAAATACAGTTTTTGCCCCTCCTACGTGACTTTAAGTCGAACGAAACGTCATAAAAGAATTATCAATTTGTCAAACATTATTGGTTTGAAAAGTGAATAAATAGTGAAATTAGAATGAATTGAGTTGTTTCTAAAAAAAAAAAAAAAAAAAAATGCTTTATGTTTTGAATCGCGGGAGAAACGAAAAAAATGTCACACAAAAATATAAATTCGTTAAATTTATATTTTTCTCAGTGTTATTTCTCATCATTTTTATTGTAATCTGTATTCACGAGGAAAAAGAGGTTGAATACTGCCGTTCAGTTACTATAGTAATTGAACAACATCTAACGATTCACACAGTACAGTGACTTGTCTATGTCGATTTCCCATAACGTCAAGCTCAGTTGAACAATAATCTTCTGGATGGGTGACCTAAAACTGCAAAATTACAAACGCGTAACAGGATCAACAAATGACTCGCTCTCGATCAATATAATTTCACACGGCGATTACTAATCCATCGCGGCGTCCTCCTCGCGCAACATCTGCGTCCCGACTTTCTAACTCGGCTGAATAAATCAGCATTTCCCGCGACTGCGCGTGGCTTTTCCGTCGGTTGAAAATTCCCGTGCTTTGACTTTATCGAGCGCCACACCGCCGCGCTTTTAGCCGGCCCGCGGAACCCGTCGAATCGCGAATCGGTCAACGCGATATCGCAATTACCGATCATTAACGGATCGTTGGCTCGCTGATTGTTTCCTGTGCGTGGATGCGAGTCAAAAAAAGGCGGCCGCGGGAAAAATGCCGGCAGTTTGAATTAAGATGATGAGAGAGACAGAGGGACCGGTGCGATCGAAGCCGCTCGATATAAGCGATCAAAAAGTAACGGCGAATTGATACGTGAATTATGCAAATTCATTCGACGGACAAATAGCGCTCGCGCCAACGGCCGCGCTTTTGTTCTACCGGAAACGCGAGCTCTCGAGTGGCGATCACGCGGGGAGAATAGACAATTAGAAGCCGACCGACGGTTCAACTTTCTCGAACTGCCGTGCCGTTTTTCTGCTCGCTCTTCGCGTTGAATTTGCACAATTCGATCTTGATTGTTAAAATCGTTAAATCGATCGACGTGTGACGACGCGGCGCAAAAAGTTGCCTTTCGGACGGGCGAAAAACTTTTCTGCCTATTGAGACGTTGATGTAAATGTATCAATTAGGGACCGATTTAATTACGAAGCTGTCTGCTTTTAAATAATAAAAAGACACATCCTCCGGATTTTCAATTTCATTTATCAGCTTAATTAAAACGACAAAAAAAGAGCATTTGGTCTTTCGGGTAAAAGTCAACTGTCGGGTTCTAGTTTAAAAGGGCGAGATGATTTTGATGTCATTTGCTAATTAAAGTGTGCAAGAAGTTTGCAGCGACTTGTTTCCTCCTTTCAATGAAATTATCTGTTGGACGGTGAAAAAAATTTTACAGTTTACTTCTAGTGTTTTGTACTTAAGATTTATCTCAAGTTCACAGTTGATAGAAATTGAATGAAAACAAAGTAATAATTTAATGTCACTCCAATGTTTGTACATTACTTTTAATACATGTACTTGAAACGAATTACCGAAATGCATAACGGATTATTTAACATTAAATTTTAAGGTCATTCAAAGTTTTGAAATATTTTCATTCACATTTCGTACTGACATTTAAAAAATTTGCATTCCGAAATTGATTTGAAGAACACGGGACGAATTTTATTGCTCGATCGCGCGCACGAAATCGATCTTTCTGAAATCGATATCATATCAGCTATCAAAAAAGCAATATCAAGTACCTGAAGCACGTTACAAATTTTCGAAAACGTGTAACTAAACCTCAGTATTCTAGATCAACATGAATTTGAATCAAGTTTTCTGCAATTCGCAGATATACAATGATAAATGTCTGATCCAAATGATAAACAAGTCACTTAATACAATCGCTGCTTCTTTTAACCAATAAGAGTAATTAAATTAGTGGTATAATTACTCACGCGGTACACCGTCCCATGCCTTACCGAAATGTCAAAATTAGAAACATTTCGTTCGTGTTGCGACCACGCAAGCGATAAATTGCGCCGCGACAATATCCTTTTTTAATACGACAACGAAACTTGTTTTTCGCAATAAGGGGTCTTTGATCTCGCGAAACCTTGGTACCCAAAACCATGAATATTAAAAGTTCGTTACGCATAGAAAAATGCGCGCGAAACAATTATAAATATATCTATATTTATAGCTTTAAACAGGTCCCGGGCGAAAAGGCGTAATTTCCAATAATTTCTTAACAGGCTGGAATATTACGAATTTGGCTTGTAACCGTACGTCATTCGGCCCGTTTTCATGAATATTTAATCGGCCCGCCGAAATGCTAAGGAGGCAACATGTCTACAAGTCCGGCCTGCGACCAGTTATGTTCTCTTATTTATATTTTTTCCTCTCCTTCCGCGTCGCCCTGCTTCTTTTGCGCGGATCGCCTCTGATTGCTCGTTTTGCGTTTTTAAGAGGAAGTGCATTGAATTAATATTTATGAACGCCTCGAGGTAAGGTCGTAGCGAGGACGTTCCACGGACCCGTTATGAAAACCCCGAAAACACATCTCCTCGACCCGACGCCGCTACAGTTCATTATACTCTGCCGCTAGTTTACGATCGCAGTTTGATGAACCACTATTTCTTACTCAAAACCGCATTGCATGCTTTACGACCAGATGATCGTTTTACATTTTTTCACTTCTTCTTTTCTTCCCCCCCCCCCCTTTCCTTTTACGTAATTTCATATTAAAATTGACCTCATTGTATCCCAACGTGTCAGAAGATAGCTAAATACTGAATTGAATCATTACGAGGTGCTTTGAACTATAATCAAATCGCGCGTAAGAAGTTTGCAATGTTTTTCTGCAATTCGAAATAAAAATAATCTTGTTGATTGAAAATTAAAAATTATAACTCAAATATATTTCAATACATTTTAATGTTAGATATCAAACTGTTTTAATACTTATTTAAAATTGATCGAACTTTAAAAACATTGCAAAAACGAGGCCAAACTTTCTTCACATGGACGAATAATTTTTTCTACTCTTCATACAGCTGTTTTGCACTTTTTGTAACCGATGAGCCCATATTTCGGCTTCACACTTTGTGCTCCTCTTCAAACCTTAATGCCATTCGTGTCATACGACACGAAAATGTTTTTAATAGCAAAGAATACGATTTATGGATTAAATATCACATTTCGTTCTCGCAACAAACTTCGTGCTTCTGTGAGAGCAGTATTTCAAACTGTCAAAACGCGGCAGATAAAATATGTTCCAGTTGATAAAGGTAACTAAACTAAACTGTAACCCTGAAATGTCAATCACGGGGCGCTTAAGTTTGCACAAAACTACAAAAGTCACTTTAAAGTTGTTTGCCGTTTATAATTGAAGGATCTCGAGTTAAAACGTGGACGAGGATAATGGGCGCACAGTGTTATGACTTGCACATATTTTTCGGGCATTTTTTCAGGCTAGAAAGGAAAAAATTTAAACATACCTGAATAATGCTCGTCAGTGCTGTGTTCTCTTTTTTTTCAATTATGCAACCATAATAAATTATATCGTAATTATTCTTTGTTTATACTTTTAAAATACAGGTTTCGTTCGAAGGAATTGATTGTTGAGTCGGGATAGAACTTGTTTCGATATTTCATCAACATTATCAAAAATGGAACGTATGCATTTTATTATGTCCCTGAAGTTTGCCACGTGGCAAATTGCCACACATTTTGGACTTACAACATTCTCGAATTTGAAAAATTAAAATCGACAATTTTTTGTGTTAGTTTATATTTTTCAATATGTTTATTGTTGTATTTATCGATTTCAATTTTTTAACAGAGAACATTTTTGAGTCAAAAACGTATGGCAATTTGCCACGTGGCAAACTTCAGGTACATCATTTTATTTTATTTTTCATTTCTGATAAACTCTTCTTACGAATGCGTGACAAATTTTGCTAACAGACAAAATATTATTTCTGAAAATTACGGATCTTATTCTTTATTGCAAAAAACAGTCCAGTAATTTCATTTCCGTGTAGAAACCTTATCCCCCAAATAAAATACAAAAAGATTCTTTTGAATTAAATAATAACCGCTCTGCTTAAAACCTCGAATTAAAGACGAATTGCGTCTAACGTTTTATTTCCAAATCCCACTCGAAAGTCCAAACTAATTAGTAGCTAAACCAATAAAATCTCGATTTCATACGAAAACAAATGAAACACAATCACTGCAAACTAACTAACCGAATAACGTTACCGGTTCAACCATAACTTCTCTTACTCAACAAATCGTATAAAATTGTAATAAAAACTGATTATGCAAAACTGACGCCAAAGAAGCACGATCGGCCAACGATTTAATAAACCGCAAAAGTTTAATAACCCTCAAAACGGCGTACAAATCAATTAAAACGCAAATGGGCCCATTGTTGCGCACAATCCCGGCCGCGAATGCGCGCGGCCGTAAATCTCGGGACTTTAGACACGCCGCAAACGATTTCTTTCTCCGCGCGGCCGGGGAACAATTTTCGCCAGCGGACCTGTGTTGCGCGGCTGACAACCGGCATTGAAATGTTAATTCCGGCCGCACTATTTTCGACTAACGACTGAAAATGCCCGCCACGGGTCGATAAATTTCAATCAAACGCCCCGACGTTCAGCGGAATTATTGCGCGCATCGCATTTGACGGAGCAACGGCGATCGTACGAGGCGCGCGATTCCGCGGAGTTATCGCCGCCCGGCCACCCACCCGAATTATCCGTCACGCGCGTTTCATCTCGGCGCGCTATTTTCGCGGGGCCGCGCCGGCGCCGGAAACGCGCTTTTCGACAACGCGACCGATCATCGAGGCGCTTCCTCGAATCCTCGTATTTACGCAAACACCGTCCGGTGTTGACAAGCCGTCGAAGCCGGTCCAGCTGTTTCCCCGTTTCGCCGGTGCCGTTTTCGACTGGCAATAAGTGGAGAAAATAGCGTCGACCCTCGGACGGCGTTTTCGCAAATAAAAGGCTCCGAGGTATCGGCTTAATTGCATAACCGCCCGTCGGCGGCGTGGCCGCGAATGCACGCGCGCAATGCAACCGCTTAACCGTGACTTTCGAGCGGGAATGAGCCGGGAACCGTGGCCTTTTAGCGAAAGAAACTAGACACTTTTAACGCGCGAGCGAGACGAAAGGGGCCGAGGGGTGGGGGGGGGGGGGGGGAAAACCAGGGGGAAAAAAAGAACCCCTCAAAAAACGTGGTATGAAAGGAATAATAAAGGAGAAGGTACGGATAGCGGGGGATAAAACGCCTCCTAAACTGTCGCAAAAACTTTTCTGCGTTTTTGTGTAAAATTGTCCTATTATACCCACCCTCCCACCACCAAGTATCACATACTCCAGGCTCCGTTCATTCTTTTAACACAAAAATAAAAACAA
>JABFOV010000142.1:0-52109 GCA_022817685.1 Aradophagus sp. ZL-2020 | reverse complement strand
GTTTCCATCTGTAGTGGCACTGTCCTAGATTGACACACATGACATAACTACTTTGAAAAATGCTTCTTATAGGACTTTATCTCGACAATTTTTCTTGTAAACTTTTAGGAGACTTACCTGCTAATTATTTACAATTATCACAGATTTTCAAAATTTTATATTTTTTTGCAGATATAGCTGTTGCTTACGCTTTAGCTATTTACGCTCGAGTGTATTAAACTAAGAATTTATATCTAGTCGACTTCGTCGCGACAGCAGCGCTACAAAATGCAACCCGCTATAAAGAAAAATTACGATTTTCGGGAAATTTAAATAATTAGGTCTGAAGGAAAATAAAAAATAAATTATTTACGACCATTATTTGTAAACAATTTTTGTGGGAATTTATTATAATATGAATGATTAAAAATTGTCACGGACGTATACAATATTAGAGATAACGTAATGATCGTCGATTTAAAAAATTAATCAATCCTATATTAACATATGCGCAAGTTTGAAATGAATTTCGCGAATTACATCCACGCTTACCAACATCATTCGATATAATGCAGTCCTCCGCCTCCACCCTTTTATAAAGCCATTCTTCTACTGTTTCATTGCGTTCTTAGCTGACTAACCAGATTGTCAAGTAAGCAAGGTTATGTTTTATTAGCAATAATTTATCTCGTAACAATCAACTTTTCGATTTGGAAAAAATTTTCAAATAAACAAATATCATTCAAAGCATCGTACGAAAATTAGCAGTCTTTAAAAAAATAAAAAGGATATGAATTGATCGACCGCTGTCACTTCAATGACTTTTCGCATGTTTACTATTTACATGATATTTTGACATTTAAAGAGAAAAGGAAATTAGTTAATTTTGTTCACTATTGCATTCTGCAAAATAAATCGTTGGTTAAATAATATTTTTTTACTTAATTTAAAAAAAAATTTTTTTAATTATTGGTCAAATTATTTTTATAAAATTATCACATTTAAAATTTGATACATGAATGTGTTGGTTTTCATAGCTGGTCCCTGTTTATGCCTGTGTGACTCCAACGTTGACACAGAAAATGCACTCACAGGTATTCAAATGAAGAACCATGTTTTGGCCTTTTGCTTCCCTTACAAAACATTTGTCAGTTGTAAATAAATGCTTTATGATAAGCTACAGATGTAACTTTGTCCATCCTTATTCATGTTAGCTGTAAATGAACAAGTTTTATTTTGTTTTGTTTACTGAATTTCCAGATACTTTAATAATCTGTATAAAAGAAACTTATTTTTTGTAATAAATCTAAAAGTAGATACAACAGCATATTTTTTGTTTATCAGAGATTCTTTCATCTTCGATTCAGTGATCATTATTTTAGTATTTTAAGATGGAAGTTGACTGCCTATTTTATGAAATAAAATCTGCAATTGCGATATATAATATCGTCGTGCTAATGAGAGTACTGATTGTTATAATTATCTTATTTTACGAATTTGATTAAAAAAAAACTTTATTTCAATTAATCAAACTCCTATCCATATGTCTCTAATTTAGACATTATATGTTTTTCCAACATTTTTGAAATATGTATAAAAAAATATTAAAAATTGATTTTAAAAATATTTCAAGAATGTAGAGTAAAATCTAGCACAACTAAATTTCATCACATTACTTTCGAGGCACTCTTTAACAGCTTTTCTTTTTTAAATGTTAAATTATACTGATGATATTGATGAATTTAGTCATGCACTAAATTTATGTTTAACGTTTTTTCTTATTTAGAAAATAACTCGTTCCGCTGCCAGACACTTGAGAAGAAAGCGTATGAATCTTGCAAGGAAAGCAGAGAAATTATCTGATTCGTCTGAAGGTAGTTTAATAATTAACAAAAGCAATCAAAAGACGGTGAAGGATAATATTAATAAGCACATAATTGAGACCCTAGATGCCAAGGACATGCCTAACAAGCCTTCTACAAAGAACAAAAATTTTACAAGCAAGTGTTATATTTTCTATAATTTTATTTTGATTAAAAAAAAAGATTTTGTTTTTATAAAATAAAAATATTAGTAATAATTATAACGATTGAAAAATTGTAACTTTTAGAAAACGAGCCAAACAATAGGAACAAAATTGACAATCTCAATGAAAGCAAGTCTTCCTCGAATGTTGATAATACGCACAATCAAATAAATGTTGATAAAAAGGTCACAAAAGGAAAACAAGAGACGCAAGAAACCAAACTGGAAACTTTGAAGACTTTAAAAAAGTGTTGTAAATCTGATCAAAAAGTTACAGAAGAAAAACAAGACACGAGAGAAACGAAACTGGAAACTCCAAAGTCTTTGGAAGAGTGTAGGAAATCTGATACTAAAAGTAAAAAAAATTTAGGAGAAATGCCAGAAATGCAGAAGAAGTCAAACAAAGAGTGTACGAAGACATCTGTTAAAAGTACAGAAGTGGTAATTCAATGTCAGGGTGGCAAAAAAATCGAGTCATTGAATGTTTCGAAATGTGAAAACAACGATAAAATTGAGGAGGCCAAACAAAAGTCTACGGAAGGAAAAAGTAAGTCTCAATTGCGGGCTGAGAGAAGAGCGATTCAGGAGAAACAAAGAGCGCTGAAAGCCCAAATGAAAGAGAAACAAGCTGCCGAGAAAGTCCAGGGCAAGAAAATTGTTGAAGCGCCGAAAACAGAGACTAAAATCGCACAACCTGTGAAGCTTGAAGTGCCTCCAAATGCAAGCTCCAGTGTAACAACACCTATGAAGGACGAATGTGAGAAAAAAGTTGAAAAAAAAGTTATAGAACATCATATAATGGGAGTATTTGATCATTTGGAACATGATAAATCACAGGTTCGGGCGTCTTTGAATTCGGAGATGAATCCAATTATTGTAAAATTAGGGGTGAAATATGCCAAAGGCAAAGCGAATGGGAGTGATTGTTGTTGCGTAGCGTTGTTGCTTACTTTGAAAAGATTCATCAAAGACTTTGAGAAATCGGAACAACAAGACTTTGTTAGGGCTTTGGAAGAGGAATTAAATAAGACTGTAGATTACTTAAATGGGTGCCGACCTCTTTCAGTTACTATGCAGAATGCTTTGAAACGCATCAGGTGGCAGATGTCACTTTTTAAAACTAATGAAACAGATGAGAATGTAATTTTATTAAACGTTTAATTCAATTATTCAATATTTAAAACTATGTTTTTAGTGGTAAAAGTTCTTGTAATTGGTTTTAAATCGTTCTATTAATGATTTATGAGATTTTAATCAATGAACTTGATTTTCAGGTCAAAACAATTCTAAGAGAATCTATTGATACTTACATAAGAGAACAGATTTTGCTGGCAGGTGAAGCGATATCTCGAAGAATGCAAAATAGGATAAGTGATGGTGATGTCATACTCACATACGGATAGTAAATATAATTTTTCTTAAATCGTTTGAATTTTTCGTAAATTATCAGATTTAGTTTATTTAACTCTGACCTTTCCTTTATCAATTGCAGTTCATCCTTAGTGCAAAAAATTTTATGCGATGCGCAAGAAAAAGGTAAAAAGTTTCGCGTCATTTTGGTTGATAGTAGACCAAAATTGGAAGGCAAGTCCATGCTCAAAACGTTGGTCAAAGAAAACGTAAACTGCACGTACGTTATGATCAGCGCACTCAGTTTCGTAATGCCTCAAGTAAGATTAAACATATTTCTCTCTTGTCTGACATTACTTTTATTTTTTATATAGAAAATAAAAGATTTATTAGTTATCAACTTCATAATCAATTTAATCATTCAACAGTTTACCAAATTTTATTTCTCTTTTCAACTACTGTATTTATAAAAATAAATACTCTTCAATATCTTTTGTATTTTAGGTGTCATTTGTGCTACTGGGAGCTCATGCCATTTTGGCAAACGGCGCCATTATGGCAAAAATTGGAACTGCCCAGATAGCTCTGATGGGGAAAGATTTGAATGTACCAATTTTAGTTGCCAGTGAATTGAACAAATTTGCTGACGATATTGCACTTACTGATAGTTTTGTGTATAATGAATTAGGTTGGCACTTATATATTAACATTTGTATATATAATTTACACATACAATATTTTAGCATCGTTTCATACATAAAACTTTGCTATACAGAAATTTCATTGTTTCCATACCTTTATTGTAAACATTTTTCCACGATAATATTTTCTTAATCCATTGGACAATTTACTACAACTTTTCAGTGTTTATTTAGATACAATATTTATGCATTTTTACATTGTAGACAAAAACGATGATCTGTCTATTACATTTGATGACACAAAAAAATCACCTTTGGTCAATTGGAAATCGCGCAAAATACTGAATCAGTTAAACCTGACTTACGACGTAACACCACCGTCGCTCATCACTAGTGTAATAACGGAACTATCAATTATACCTTGCAGCAGCATCCCAGTAGTTTTACGAGTCAAACCCTGGGAAGTCTAACAATCGTCATGTGATTAATGCAGGCAGTACATAAATTAATATATTTGGAAAATTAATTATGAATAAATAAGATACGTGTAAACGTAAAATGAAATGAAATTTTTACACAATGTATTTCTTAAGGTGAACATTTATAGCTAATAAAAGTCTGTTGATTTGGAAGTCGGTGTAATACTCCTAGATAAATTGTGTTATTTTTGTTTTCATGCAGCTGATGCAACTTTATTTGGAAGTGTCATGCAATTATTCTTAGCTGAATTGATGACCAACGTTGAATTGAAGGTGACAGTTGACGGAAATCTGATGAAACTTAAGAAACTTAATTTATTTTAATAAATTTCTTTTCTAATTTTTATTTTTTTCATACAAATAATGATAAATTAAAAAGAAACGGATAGTTAAAATGATGTATTTTTTTTATATCTTTAATAATCTGAAGTCGGTCGCAATGAACTTGCGCAGTGCAATGTAAAAACAGACTCAACTCGGCCCAACCACTTTGCAACTACTTTACCAACCTCTCCAAGTCATGGGTTCAATCGATCTCAGTCATATGACTGGGTTAAATATACCAACTCAGGAGAGCAGCGTTTTATGCAGCATCTCTCATTAAAATTTACGTTGAAATAGGAGCTGATTCAAACGTAAGCCGGCAGGTTTGCTTGAAAAAATAGAAAAGACAAGGGAAAACTAGTTACGACGTTAGAGAAACTTCATTACTCCATTAGACAATGAAGGTCTGCGGCCCGAAATACGCCCTGTGTGGCCTCATCCTTTCGGTCTGGGGCATAATCCAACTCGTAAGTACTTTTATTACTTAAAAACTTGTTTTATTCATCAGCTTTTTTGAGTCTACTTGTATTTGAAATATTCACTTATTATTATCACTTAGTAAGGTTCTTATCATAGATCTATTTCAAAGTCTTAACCTACAATTTGTTTGAGCACAAATGTCAAACTGGTTTAATCCATTCATTTCTTGAAGTTGATGAAATTTTTATAATTTTAAGCTGAAGTGTATTATTAGGTTTGAAGAAAATGAAACAACATTCTTAAACAATTGTTGATAATATGTGAATAATAATAGTAATATGATACGTAAATAATAGATAAAAATAGATAAATTTACAAATAAAAGTATAATGGAATTTTGTTGTACCATTGATAAAGTTACAAAATTGATATTGATAAAATTTCCTTTCATTGCAGCTTTTAATGGGGGTGTTTTTTACGGTGAGAAGCGTTGCCTTAATTGAGGACGTCGCTCTAGAAGAAAAGTATGATAAGCCCGAAGATTTTTACTATGCAGCGGACAGAGGTTACACTCACAATGCCCAGAATTGCTGGATTGCCGCCTGCATTTACGTTCTCACATTCCTATTCTCCGGGTATCAATTTTACCTCAATTCCAGAGCATCTTTGAGCGTTTAATCGAAGTTTCCAAAGCAAGCACATTTGCGTGGGCTTACTTTTGAGCATTTTACGTGATGCCCAACACAAATTGTATATTATTGTACCAAAAATTGAAGAAGAAAGGATATCAATTGACAGCATTTACAAATGCGACTTTTGTATATCACACAGTTATTTATTTGAGAGCTTTTTTGTTTGTTGTGAAAAAGCAAGGTAAAATGAGTAATGGTAAATTGAGTGGAGGAAGCAACTTCCAGTGAAATGATATAAAAAAATGCTAACAGTGAAAATAAAAAAATAAAAAGAAAAAAAAGTTACAGAAACTGACGTTATGTGATTATTGTTGCGTTTTAAATTGTACAGAAATCAAATAATGTAAAGGTTATACATATATATTCATGTAGATTTATCTGTGCTGTATAAAATTATTCGAGACTGTATGATGGAAGTGTCTGGCTTATTGGTGGTAGATAAGTCTTCGACCAAATTTTTACACCAGTTTAACAGCTCGAGGCACTGTACAATATCATTTGAAATGGATAAACATCTCTGCATACTACCTGTTAAAATTTAAAAAAGAATAGACAATTTTGAAAATGTTCATCGAGTATTATTTGTGTATGTGAATATGAATAAAAGCATGACTATTATTTCTTATATGTATTTTTTAATTTTAAACATTTTTCCATTAATTTATTTAGAGAATATGTGACATTCAATATTCACTTATATATTTTACTTTCATATTTAAATTTCCCGCCATTTATTTGAATGTACTTGGCGCCTACTTCATTTAATGTCAACTTCAGAGGGAAAGGTCTGTTTTTGAATGAAAATTAGGAAGGTTCGTTGTGTATATGTACTTTTGTGTCAAAAAAAAAAAAAAAAAAAAAAAAAACGATTTAAACCCTTCATTGAACTGATTAATAAATATGATTGGAATGAGGATGAATGCTTTTAACGACACTGGGTTGGGTGAGCCAGAACAAGATGCCAATTCAGCTTTAATCGAACTTGATAAAGGTTTGTTTTTAATAATATAACCTGCTTCATACTTTGTAGCTTTAATTAAATGTATAATTAAAATTAATGTAAATATTGTTTAATGCAAGGTTAATTGCATATAATTTTAAAGATTGATTTCCGAAATAATAAAAATTGTGTAACAAATTAAAAATTCATAATTATGTTATAATTATATTTTTCAGGCTTACGTTCTATTAAAATTGGGGAACAATGCGAGGCGATCGTTCGTTTTCCCCGTCTGTTCGAAAAGTATCCTTTTCCGATTTTGATCAATTCATCTTTACTGAAATTAGCTGACGTTTTCCGCACAGGCTCAAATTTTCTTCGAGTTTGGGTCCTACGAGTTTGTCAGCAAAGTGAAAAGCACCTAAATAAAATTTTAAATATCGATGAATTTGTCAGAAGAATATTCAGTGTTATTCATTCTAATGACCCTGTGGCAAGGGCACTGACTTTACGCACTTTAGGAAGTGTTGCTGGGATTATCCCAGAAAGGCAGCAGGTATAATAATTTCAATGAAACAGTATTATAAATAACAAAGTCTAAATACATACAAAAGTAGATACTACTTAAGTATAAAATTCAGTTTTTAAATGAGTGTTTTAGGAATTTTATTTTACAAAATATTGTCTTTTTCTAGGTTCATCATAGTATAAGAAGGTCTTTGGATTCTCATGATTCGGTTGAAGTAGAAGCTGCGATTTATGCTGCAAGAATGTTTGCTGCTCAATCAAAATTATTTGCTGTGTCAATGTGCAGCAAAATATCAAACATGATTCGCGGCCAGGTTACTCCGGCTTCCATGAAATTACAATTAATACCTATCTTACAGTACATGCACCATGATACTTCGACTGCTTCAATGGTATTCAATTTTTCATCATCATTAATTCGAAAATAATTTATTTAGTTATTTATTTACTTACTGAAATGTAAATTTTAGGTCAATGAATTATGCATGGAGCTGCTTGGAAGTTATCCAGCAGTGGAATTTGTCAAAGTAACTATGAGTGCATTAACGACTTTGGCTTCAGAGACATTAGATGTACCAGCTCAAGTAGATTTACTTTTACGTTACTTGCATGACGATCCTCGATTATCAGTGAAACATTATGCCTTGCAACTGTTACATACTTTGGCAAGAAAAGGTGCTCATTTGTGGCCAAGGAACGCACTTCCCAACTTAATAGGTTTGTATAATTTAATATGATAATACATGAATACAGCAATATTTACTGGTATAACATATCTATAGGAGTAACTATGTATCTTTTTTATATTATTATATTGCAGAAAGTACCAATAAATTATTACAAGACAGTGATGGAAATACAGATTTACTGATTCGTACCTTGGACGTCATTGAGGTAAAACAAAATATATGAAATTGAAGTAGGCATATTCTTATGCTACATGCATTTTACATATTATATGCTTTTAGGTTCTAAGTCAAAGTGCTGTGACCTGTGATGCAAATATGGAAGAAAATAATCCTTTGTGGACACTCTGTGTAAACGCCTGTTATTCGCCTCATCCAATCGTTTCTATCAAAGCTGTGACTATTCTTGCAAGAATAGCATGTTACTGGTATCATATATTATATCATAAATCAATGATCACTGCATTAAATAATAATTATTTTATTATGCAGAAATATAATGTTAAAAAATACAGTAGTAATAAGTAATACAATTATACTAATATGATGTTTATTTTTTTAATCACATGGTAGCTAATTATTGAAAATAAATTGTAATTTTCAGTTACGAAGAAGGTTTGCCAGCGTACGGCACTCAAGAAGTCGTATCCTGCCTTGAGTCTCTGATCATTTTACTTGCTCTTGACGATAAGTATCTCCATCAACTGAAAGTCTGTTTGCGTTCAACAGTTAAGCTCTGCCAAGCCCAGCCAAGTCACTGTCCAATGTTTGTTGATGCCATTAGTTCAACATTAATGAATATCAATTCTGAAAACAAACACAGCGATTTGCAATCCGTCGCCCTCTGCGAAGCTCTTGGAGCGATTGGCAGCGTCACTGAGAAAATTTTACTCCCATTATTGCCTGATATATTAATAAAGATGCAACAAACTGTTCACGTTCACACAAAAGTAATTTCAATACAAATGTTTAATTAAGTTTTGAAATACAGTCTACAGTACTTCAAAAATCTTTTAATCACAAGTTTTAGTTAAATACTCAGTTAAAATTAAAATTTTTTCTTAGAATATCGAAATTGAAATCTAAATCTGAATTCGATATTTAAATTTAAGTCTTAGCTTGGATTAGAATCAATGATAGCTAATTTTTTTTACAGGTAATGCTATGTACCTTACTGTTCCAAATAATAGCAGGAGGTCTGGAGTGGAACGAGGAATGCGTGGATGCTGTTAAGAGCATGGAACAGAGCGTAGATGGTTGGGCCAAGTATAAAATTGCGCGGAACGCTGCGCGTTACGGCCATCATGGTATTGCAACTTATATTTTCAAGAAACTCAAGGAATCCGTTGCTTCAGAACAAATTCATTTCTGGTTGTCTGGACTAGAATTATTGACAAGTGCAGAATACCATCTCCTGTAAAAAGTTTTTTTTTTCATTTACATTTTCTTTTTATCTTTCTTTCATTTATGCTGACATTTAAACTATGTTTTTTTAGACGAGATGATATTGAAGAGAATGCCAGCAATGAAACAATAGTTGTCGTTGAAAAACTGAATGGTGCGATTGCACGTTACGCGAGCGCATGTGCATCTTTGAAAGCAGCAACTACTCCTACACGTAACTTGCAGTTTGCAAGCGAGTATGCAAAATTAAGATGTGAATTTTTGCAAGCGATATTGCAACTCATGCACTCATGCAGGTAAAATAAAAACATGATTTATCGTAATTTTTTGTATGAATTAATGTAAATATTTCAGTGTGTCAAAACATAAAGGCAGTAACATTTTTTGGTTGATCAAAAGTACTCAAAGTAAACCAATTGAAAAACTCTTCCAATGAATGAGACTTCAATTTTCACAACTTAAATTATCTTTCAGAGCTTTGTGCACAGCCCCGCCACACGCAACAGCTGTTCATAATGCACATGCGAAGAAAGATGATTACTCTTCTTGGGGAAGAGTTGCTAATCAAGTACGTATTTGCATCTTTTCTCCATTACATTTGAAGTAATAAAAATATATCTTCATTCTCTTATTTTTATTATTCATTTATATTATTAATAATATTATTTATCATATTGTTAATAATCACCAGTATCAAATGGTATATTTCAGTTAAGGAAGTCTGTTCAGGAGCTCAAAAATTGTGCAGAAAATTACCAGAAGCTTTACCAGTCAGCTTTTGATGCAGATCCTGGGAGTTTGAATAATATAAAAGCGTATCCTTTCATATAAACTGTCGTTTATAATTTTAGCAGTTTTTTGTTCACTTTTGTTTTCAACTGATAATTCTCAAACAGTCAGTATTACTAATTTAAAAGATCTAGTTTTTTCTTTAGCACTTGAATGAAATAGATTACAGGAAATCAGTCGTTTACTGGCATACAGCGTTGAACGTGTTTGTACGTCTAATGTAACTCTTCAAAATTTAAACAGTTTTAAATTTGATTTTGGAGATTCCGTGGAAATGAGACAGTTAACGCGATGTTGCCTTGAAGTTCGTAGAATCGCTTCATTGGATATTAAAAAAAATGAAGGAATCAGTCACGTGCAGGTAGAATGAGCTTTTAACAAAAGTAAAACTAGAAAATCACTTTCTCACACCAAATTATTAGTATTTTATATTTCATGCAACTTTTGCTTTTTTATAGATCAACCGAATATTTACACAAGTAATCATTCTGGCAGGAGGCCAAATGAGATTGCCCATGCCAAGGTACTTTTTCCAGACGTTGCAAACAACAATTGTAAAACTTTCTGTGTCGCCGCAACCACGAGTTTTAGGTGAACCGGTGCCAGTTCCCCAAGGAAGTCAATTAGCTTTGAAGGTAGAGGGCGTCTTACGACATGGTCGTCGGGCTTCTTTGTTCCGATCTGTTGCATCAGTCTGCATTTCAATATCAACATCTCCGCCAACGAAAATGAATAGTGATCCGAAGGTTAGTGGACATTTTGCAATTTATTTCTTTTTCATCGTTGTTGAATAGTAATCGCTTTTCCTAAATTATTATTTATTGCTTTTTACTACTTTAAAAGTTGTTTTTTTTTTGTTTATATACAATTTTTAGGATCCACTCAACGAGTTGCAACAAACAGTAGTGCCCCATCGCGACTTCTTTGCTTGCGAATTCTTGTTGTCATTGTTGCCAAGTACAATACCTTCAGGACCTTGTGGAAGTAATTTGCCAAACAGTGGTGGACAGTATCAAGTGACAGTAAGTGCTAGCATTTTGGATGAATGTGGCAATGTGTGGAAGTGCGGACCGCGTTCTACACTACAAGTGCGCGTACTTGAGGAACCAAATCAGAAGCGAAAGCTGCCATGATTTTTATATGAACAGCTTGATACTGATAATTAAATTCTGTAAGATAGATGGTCAAGATTATAGGTAAGAATAACAAGTATTAAAGATAAATCTTGATTGGTCACGTTACTTTTATACTTTTATTGCACACATAATTGTCAGAACAGGCGACCAATGAGGAGTAGAGTAGTTAATAATTTTATGTGCATTTTGTTAAACAGTATATATATATATATATATATACATATTCTATATTTACAATATAATATAAACTAATAAAAACATTACAAAAAGCCAAGTCAAAGAGAGGTCGCTTTTAGAGATACATGAAGAAATTTTACAACTATTACTCAACAAATAACAAACTATCCATAAAGTACATAAGGGCATCCATTAAATTATTATAAAATAAAACCACTAAAATTTTCTTGGACTATAATAAAAAAAAGACAGTAGCTCTTTCAACCAGTCCATATATTTTTGCATATTAAAAATTTGTATAATAAAATAACATGTCGTTGAGACAGGTACAAAAGTCTAGTTGACAGAAAGACATCATTTTACCCTTATGAAGTCGCTCTTACCCCCTTTTTTCTCTACCAACTCAATACCTGAAATACTGAGATTCTGTGCAGACGCCGCGGCCTTGACCATATCATAAACAGTTAAAGCTGCCACGCTGACCGCCATAAGTGCCTCCATCTCTACGCCGGTTTTGCCACAACATCTAGCCTCCGCTAAAATGATCACTTTATAATTGTCTAGATCTAAGTTCAAGTTGACTTTCACATGTGTCAGGTTCAGATTATGACAAAGTGGAATGAGCTCAGAGGTCCTTTTTGCCGCCATAATACCGGCCAACTGCGCCACCGTGAGAACATCGCCCTTTTTCACATCATTCGCAGCTATCAATTTGGCAACAGTTGGGCCAACGTGTACATATCCCTGGGCTCGAGCACTCCGTTCACTCTCGGACTTATGACCGACATCCACCATACTAGCTCGACCTTGATCGTCCACATGTGACAGAGATGAAAAAAGTCGCAATGCAGTGAGATTTAAATTGGGTGTCTTTAGTCGGTGGAGGTAGTAATTTGTTTGATTGATGGTACATATTGGACGTGAATCTGCGGTATTTGCTGTAAAAAATTGTTTATATGGATCAGATTTGCGTCCGTGAGAATAAGTGTTGATTGAAGTTTCAATGAATGATGAGTTGACAATGAAAAGGGGAAGATATAATAATCTAATTTTTGGAAGCATGAAATTTTAGCGATAACGTGATTGATAGAATGGAATGTTCAAAGGTCAAGCAAGCGTAATTGTTAAATGATCAAATGCAATATAATGAAAGGAAGATATATTTTATACCAGTCAAATTTATTTAACCGCCGATGAGAATCATTGGTCTATTTTCCATCTGCTTCAAATTGAACATTCCTGAAACACATTCGTCCAATACGTTATCGCTTTATTATCCATTCCTAAATGCTATCTTCTAAAAAAAATCCACCGAGGATTTTATAGAGGAATTTGGCATAAGAACATGCTTAAAAACCTATTTGGGATATTGCATAGGAAACCGTACCATTTAGAAACCTATCTAGATTTCCTTATAGGTGATAATTTGATCAAAGCAGATTCACATAGAAAACTAGATAAGTTCTTAGATTGTAAGATTTCTATATAAATTCTCAAGTAGGTTCCTATATAGGTTCTTGTGATAAAATCCTACATAAAATCTTATATATCTATTTTTAATAAGGTTTGGTTGTTTCAAACAATATCATTAGTTGTGACTGTAATTCTTAAATTTTTACCTGCGTGTTGTTTCTTCTTCTTGTACACAGCCACTTTAATTAAATTTCTCAGGTCTTCATCATTGGCGTTACTTCGTAACGCATCTCTTAGAGAAATTTCAGATTTGCCTTCAAAAAGGCAAACTTTGAGATTGCCATCTGCAGTTATCCGTAGTCGATTACAAGAACTGCAGAAGTTTTGACTCATAGAAGTGATAAATCCCACTTGACCTTTGAATCCTGGAACCTTGTATGCCTTTAAAGAATGCAAGAAAAGAAAAATTGATCTTATACATCGACTTTCCATTGCGTTGTTAATTCAATTTTGTACCTTTGAAGTATCATTAGGTTTATTTTTCAAAGCTTGAAAATCTGGATATCGTTCCCTAATAATTTTCTTCATTTCATAAAACGAAACCATTTTCCTATCATCCCATCCATTTCCAGAAAAAGGCATATATTCAATAAATCGAATATCAACTGGCTTATCTTGAGTCATTTGGACAAAATCCACCAATTCATTATCATTGAAGTCTTTCATTACCACGCAGTTTATCTGTAAAAATGAAAGAAAACGAATTCAATGTAAAAATAAATAAGTATCTTTTTAATTCATGAATTCTTTCTGTTGCCAACTTTGACTGGATGAAATCCTAGTTGAATAGCCAAATCAATACCAGCCATAACTTTGGACCAGCCTTTCCTTCTGGTAAATTTTTCAAACTTCTCTTCCTTAAGGGTGTCCAAAGAAATATTGAGGGCATCTAAGCCGGCTCTTTGTAAAGCTGGCAATTGACGAGTTAAAGCTATACCGTTTGTAGTCATTGCGAGACTTTGCAAACCAGGAATTTCTTTCAGACGAACTGTCAAAGTATTAATTCTTTTTATTACAAGTAATTATCAATGATTTGTAAAATTAAGACAAATATTGACTTCTTGCTTGTATTAACTACTTTGTAAAACAAGACGAAACTAATGAAGGGAAGATTTACCAATTATATCAAGAAAGTCTTTCCGGACAGTTGGTTCTCCACCAGTCAGTCTGATTTTTTGTACACCTTCCTTAATAAACAGTCGGGCCAATCTCAGAATCTCATCCGTTGTTAAAAGTCCTTCTTTTCTGGTGAGCTGTACACCTTCTACAGGCATGCAATATAAACCTAAAATGTTGTATTATTTCATAATTAAGTTTTTATTTAATGAATAAAGTCTTTCGCAACAATTCCATCACTCATCCAAAAGATATGTGAATTTGTTTTTATCTTCTTATTAAAATTTGCAAGTTTTATTTAGAACATGTTAAAATATAGAAAATTTTTTGACATTAAGATGAATCATTTTAATTTGAAAATCAACGTTCGACAAAGTTGATGTACATTTTTTGTAGATGTCTGCTGAAACTCAAAACATATATTGGAATCTTCTTTTTAATCCTCTTATTTTATCACATTATTTATGTATGTAGGTCGTTTTCTTCATATTATCTGCAATCTTGAAGGCCCATAAAATATGAAATGCAGTTAATGTCCATTATATGTTATTTGATAATGTAACTGTTTTTATTTCATTTTTTAATCTGTTTTTTTCTTATACTTGAATATTTATTTATTGCGATTGCATAACATGTAAGTTGCCTAACAAATGTTATTTAATAAAATTGGTATGAGTTGTTTTAATACACAAAACTTGTACAAATTTGTACATTTAAATTAAAAAAATATATTTCTTTATATGTTATTACTGATCAATTAACGATTTGACGAATCAATGGTTTTAGACAATTAATCAATCTATCAATCTGAACTCATAATTTAGATTTTGAAATAGAATGTTTACATCTCAAATTGCATCTTTCTGTCACCGAAATCCTAAGGTAAGTGTGACGTCTGCCAAAACTGTCCACCAAAATGTCATCATCTTCTTTCAGTTTCTCTCGAAATTCTTCAATCTGAAAAAAAATCCTACAATTACAAAGCAATACAAATTACATTGATCAATTATGGAAACATTCATCAAATCTCACTGCAGTTTTGTCAGAAACTAATAACTTTTTGTCATACTTTTATCTAACATTATTAAATTAGCTTTCAATTTTGTATTGTATACACTTTTTTTTTCACAATAAATTGCAATTTTTATCTATTTTGAATGGAAGAAAAAAATGATAAATTCCTAAAATAAAGTAAAAACATTAAATTAGAATTTAAATTTTTAATATATAAAAGTAATTTTCTTTTAATTTCAATCAGTTAGAAAAGAAATTTATGTTTTTGATAAATTCTGTCAAAGAGAGATAAACAGTTAGAAAATGAAAATCAAACACTTGCTCTCGTTGAATGACGTTGCATCGCGAAGGACGACGTGAAACGCGCGGCAACGCCAATTTTGTCCAAATACCGCCACATGTTGTCGATAAGTACGCAAAGATCGCACGAAAAATCAACACCCGACGGTGTCGTTGAATTGCGATGCCGAAATCAAAGTAACGAAGTGAAACTGAACGTTTTATTACGAATACTGCGAAACTTCAGTTAAAAAACATGGTTCGTTGAAGGTCGTCGAACGGACGTCGCTTCATTTATGCGACGCAAGTCCGGCTACTTTGGTGTCGCGGCGCTGCACCTGGCAATCACATTTAATCAGATATCATTTGGCGATTTATCGTGAAAGGATTCGTAATCACAGTTGTTTGTGCGCATAACCTGTAAACCAATGGTTACTGCATGATAAAAAAAAAAAAAAGGAAAAAATAAAAAGAATGATAAAAACATTGCCACGTGCCGAGGGATAAACATTGTGTATTTGAACGTGGCAGTCGGTCAGTTCTTGTTTTGATGTAAAATTGATCGATAAGATTTATTTTGTTTTGATATACTATGGTTTTTGCGCTACACATTTTTTGCAATCACAATTACACGTTATTTTTAATATTGAATTCCATGAAAACAATAGTGAAGTCATTCTTTTTTTTATTCGAAAAACATTGAAAACGTCATTATATTCTAAATATAATATTAATTAGATTTGAAATGCCCGCTTTAACAAAAGGGATCAAAATTAGACACGTGATTTGAAACTTGATATTGAATGAACGACCAATGAGAGGGCCAGTAAGCTCGGAGAAAATGCCGACCACCATGAGCCAATTGACACCCGTTATCAATTTTGTCTGTAAGATTGTAATACTTTAATAACAAACTTCAGTGAAAGAGTATAATTGTTGAAAGCTTATAGGGAATTTTAAATACTGCTTTAAATTATGTATTAAATAGTTGTTTGATTATAATATTAAATACTGAATCAAAGTAAACAGGTGAGAATTGTGAAATTATAGAAAACAAACGCATGTGGAATAAAAAAATACATTGTTTAAATAAATTTTCAGTTGCACTAATAAACGTATAAAATCTAAGTTGTGAAATAACAGACGATGTTCGAAACTTAATTTTTATCAATAGATGTACAATTTTAATTACGCTGACATATATTGTAGACATTTAAAGTACCAACAAATGAATTTCACTTTGTACAAAATTAACCTTTAATTCTATTGAAATATTGAGGAAAAGTATTTCTGAAATTATAATTTATTTTTGTAATCAACAATTTACTGCACATTATATTAAGATTATACATTTATTATCACAATGTCTTTAATAGAAAAAAAATAAATACAAAAAATTTTTCTTAGATAAAATGAACACATTATTTATTGTTTTTCTTCTCTTTTTTCAGATCCATATTTTTTTTTTACTGATTGAGTAATCAGTCATTGTAATCGTCGTATAATTAAATAAATTGTTTTTCATAAATTGTGAATAATGAGCGGTATTAAAAAGAAGAGATATTTCTCTCACGGATGGTCAGACAGAAAAGCAGATAAAGAAAAACAACCTTTAGAATCTGCTACGAAAGGATATTTTGCTACATGTAATTTTTCAAAAGATGACTGCAAGAGAGATGTTCTTAAATTATTGAACGAGTATTTTGAGAAGAAAAAAGTTAGTTTTGTTTTTGAATTCTCATATATTATAATATCATCATATTCAAATACATAAAATAAAATGAAATATCAAATATTATCAAACATGTATAAAATATTGCTAAGATGAATTTGGGTTTAACATATTTTACAAGTCAGCTGAAATATTATATATTTTACAGGGTGATAATACAATAGTACCAGAATCAAGTTCAGACGAAACTAAAGAAGACACAAAAGATGTCAAAAAAGCTGAAGAAGAAGATGAGGATATTTCCGTTTCTTTGCAAAAAGAAATTCGTTATATTAAAAAAGAATCTAGCAAAATCTTTGAGGTTTACTTTTTTAAGAAAAACGTTTATGGCATGAATTATAAATTACATTTTAAATATAAATTAATTTTAATTGTATACATTCAATTTTAGCCCGTTGAAACAGGAGTGAAAAATATTGTTTTTATTAAGGCTTCGACACCAGATCATTTGGAATTAGGATTGTCAATTGTAAAAGATGCCTTTGAAACTAAAAAACAAAAATCTAGATTTATTTTACGATTTTTACCAATTGAACTTGTTTGTAAGGCTTACATCGATATTATCAAGTCTAAAGCTGATTTAGTTTTCGACAAGTACTTTGTGCAGGAACCAAAAACTTTTGGCATAATATTTAAGTAAGATAATTAGAACGTTAATCCAATATTTTTTTCTATTAAAAAGTTTGAATAAATGAAGTTTAATAACTGATTAATAATAACTGATTAACAATTGTCATAATTGATCAATTATTTCATGAAGCTGTTTTAAATCTTTAAACAAAAAGTAATATTAATTATAAAACAAAAAAATATAATGAATTTATTGTATTTATACTATATGATTAATGTTTCAGTCGACACAGCAACAACAGTATTCAAAGGAATGATGTCATCGAATGTCTGGCTGAATTGATAGGAAAGAAAAACCCTGAAAACAAGGTGGATCTGAAAACTCCAGAGCTGACTGTAGTTGTTGAGATAATTCGCAGTTTTTGCCTACTTGCTGTGCTACCAAATTACTTTTTGTACAAAAAGTATAATCTGTTTGAACTGTGTGGACCAGAAAATAATAAAGAAAAAATTGGTGATACTAGCGAAGATGGTGATATTAAAAATGAAGAGAAAGAAGAGCAAGTTGAAAAAAAGGAAAACAATTCATCAAATGAAGAAGAGGCAGATTGTGTTGATAACAATGAAGATGCAGCACAAAAATTGTAAACTGTAAATAACACTATCATTTACTTTATATAAACAAAAACAAATAGTGGCTATTTTTATGTATGAATATTTGCCACTTTTTGTAAATGTTTAAGTCGTTTAAGTTGCTTCAGGATGTAGAGTATTATACTTATACATACATACATATATATTTTTTTTTGAGATTAGAAATATGCAAAAGGAATTGCATCAGCATCTGTATAATTTTCATAATGATTTTCGTTTTCTTGTGATTAGAATTACTAAAAAGATGTGTTTTCAATAAGTAACTTTTGATTAACTATTGTAACGTATAGTTGCAAGTTACTATCCCCTCTCAATATGAGGCTTATAATGTTTACAGATTTGTTTCTCCCATAAAGTTGCGAAAAATTGCATTACTTATACCTTATAATAATGTAAATGTATGTATTTATTTTAAAGTAATGTAAAAAATCTTTTTTACTTTTCTATACATACACACAAAACAATAAATCAGTTTTTGTAAAAAATTTATGATTGTATTTCATTGTTCTACATTTTATATATTTTATATCATCAATAAAAAAACTAGATTTAATTTCAAGTTATTCAATAACTCCAAACATCTAGATAGCAATAATATTTATTATTTTTTGTTTTGTTTTTTTATGAATTATTGATTCGAGTATTTATTTTATTTCATTTTATTCCTTTAATTATCAAATTGCAGTTAAATTTCAACAGTTCTTCAAAACCTCTCGTTTATTGATTTTTTATTGGCTCAGCCCGCAGCGTTTTTAGCTTTCCATAAGGGGTAGTTCGCGAGCAGGTCCCATGGTGTAATGGTAAGCACTCTGGACTCTGAATCCAGCGATCCGAGTTCAAATCTCGGTGGGACCTTATTTTATTATCTTTTTCTTTTCAAGTTCATTCACAATACATTTAACATTTTTTCAGATGTCATTAAAAACAGTAAGGCATTATAGACTAATTAATCTAATTATCTTTCTCGTAGTGTTTAATTCATAAAAGATTCACACTTTAATTATTAAAAAAAGGAGGGACAGAAAAACAAAAATTTAATTAGAAAAGCGAATTTGTCTCAGACCAAATAATTAAATAATTGCATATAAAGTTGATGTCGCAAAATTCCCAATAGTCAATTTGTTTACATAATCTTGATGATAAAATTATGTTTTCAGATAAGAAGACAATCATGTCATAAACAAATTTTTGTAAAAAAAAGGTAATTTTGGCTGATAAATTTTGTTTCTAGTTTTGTTTTTTGTGTTTGGCAAGCGTGGTAATTACTTGCCAACATAAGCTTGTGTTGTTTGTCGATGTGAGGAACCATAATATCGGTGCATTGAATGCAGCGAATATTTCATTGATTGAATCGATATCGAATTATTTGCTGAACAATTTCTGCAACTTTCTAAGTATTATCTGGTATGAGGTAGTTGCATTTCTCGTTTGGTATTGGTATTTTTATACTTATACTTCATTAAATATTGCAGTGAAACCTCCATACTGAGTGTCTGTAAGTTAAACAATAAACATTTATTTAGAATTATTTAAGATAACATATTGTAGTATCTTTGATTATTTTTTTTATTTTCGGCAATTGGCAATCACCGTTGAGATAATAAAAAAGATGATAAATAATTATATCGATACTTGAAATATTGAGCTAACAAATATTTACTTTGAGGTTAGATTCCATAAGGTTATATTTGATAATGTATGACTGTTTTTTTAATCAATAAATAACCTAGATAATTTAATATTATAAAATTAAGAAAAATATTTCTGGTAAAGAAAGTTGAAATTCATGTAATAGAAATGACAATTTTAGAATAAAAAAAATGTGTTTATCTCAAAATATAAAAAAGTCAAATGTAGTATGTAAACATTATATAAAAACTATGTATTGAGTGATGTTTACATTATTTAACAAATAAATGTTTATTGTTTAATAGTTGTGAAAATTTAGAGGTAGTAAATTACTGTAAAATTTAATTTAAATATACTTAACTTACATGTATATTTTGTACAATTTTCAGAATAAACAACATTTAAGATGACTATGCGATTACTAAAAGATCCTGCAACAGTAAGCAGTCGTATATTTGTTGGACACTTGCAAACTGATGATATTACCAAGACAGAATTAGAAGATTATTTTGGAAAATATGGAGTCATTTTGGGTTCTGCGATCAATCGAGGATTCGCTTTTATACAGTTTGAAACTGAGCAAGCTGCACAAAATGCCATAAAAAGTGAAAATGGTGCGATGTTTAAAAACAGGCGAATAGGTATGTAATCTAATATGTAACTACTTTTGTTTCTTACTTCAGAATTAACTTTTTTGTTGTATAAACAACCCAAAGTTATTATTATTTTATAATACTTTTAATTGTTGTACATTTCAAATAAGAACTTTCTTTAGAATGTCGCTGCCTGCTACGTAGAAGTTATTATTTATTAATGTAAAATTGAATTTACTTTTCTAAAGTGAAAGGAGCTGAATTAAATTCTATTGTTTAATAAAAGAGAATTCATCAATTATCCGTGATAGAAATGTTTGAAAAAAAAGAGTACATCAAAAGAATTCATTATCAATAGAAATAAAATCATTACAGACGTGAAACCAGCGAAGAAGGATCCAAACCCTTCAAGTCACAATCAAAATCAAGACAATTCTGGCAATTCCTTTGGAAATCGAAATCAAAGTTTCGGCGATGGTAACAACATGAAATCCAATTTCAGTAGTGATAATCAGTTTGGTCGAGGTGACCAATTTGCCAATCGGTTTAGCAGCGATGGAATGGGCCAAAATCAATCATTTAATAATTCAGGCGGTGGACCAATGGGCAGAGGCAAAGGGCGAGGTAATATGAAGGGCATGAAAGGCAGTCAAGAGAACTTGCCACCTAGACCAGG
Organism: Aradophagus sp. ZL-2020; assembly: GCA_022817685.1. Lineage (NCBI taxonomy): Eukaryota > Metazoa > Arthropoda > Insecta > Hymenoptera > Scelionidae > Aradophagus > Aradophagus sp. ZL-2020. Next base: position 30,803 of record JABFOV010000142.1, on the reverse strand, counting down.
ATTTCGCGATAGAAGTCCGATTGGTCGTGCTGGTGGCGGAGACAAATGGAGTGATATGAATATGTCTGGAGGAGGATTTCGAAGTAATTTCAATGATTCCAGCACTCGATTTGACCCGCCTTCTTCAATAAGGGACAACTATGGGTAGGCAAAAACAAAGAAACATATGTATTTATAGTCAATAATAAAGGTTTATTATATAAACCATAACATTTCAATTTCATCGCAATTTATGATTGATTTTATGACTGCCTCATTTTTTTTTATTGATTCTAATTTATTCACTAATTAATTTTTGAATCATTAATTTTAGAGGATCTAGTGGACTTGCTTCAGATTATCCAATGAGTGCAGAGAAAAATGACTGTGAAATTATCGTTGTCAGTAAAATGTTAACGTAAGTATTGCATAATCAAAAAAATAATATTTTTATACTAGAACTTATATGTCCTGAAAGGAAACGTAATATGGATTTCACGTGGGTCATACAAAAATCAATTATGCGTTCAGTCTATGAAATATAAAAAATTGAATAGTTTCAAAAACAGTATTGTATTTTCTTTTTCAGAGAATACGCAGAAATGATTGAAATGAGATTGAAGAAGCTTGGTTTAACAGTCGATCTTCTTTTTCCAAACGAAGATGTTCCTCTCAGTCGTGTTTTGGGAAACATTGCGAGCCGCGGTTGCCTATACGCAGTAGTTGTCACCGCAATTAATCAAGAACATCACTCAATGACTCTCAATATTCTACATGGCTTACCTCAAGGTAAAAAAATTATACTCGACACAATTATAATATTTAATTCTTCATCTATGCCTTATATAATTTATTAATTGTTAATGTGCAAAAGTTGATGTATTATACATGTCTGTGTATTTCAGAGCACCGAAATATGCCAGTAGATGATGCGATCAACCTAATTTCTCGTGATTTCAACAATTACAAGAGCGGCGGTAGATCAGTACCATTAAACGCACTTCTTTCCAAAGATAAACATCCTGATGCCATCCAGGTTCTGTTAAACATGCTTGCGGATAATCGTCAATTGACTGTCCTGCAGTACGATCGTGTACTCAAATATTTAGAAATTAAGCGAGAGGAACAAGTACAAATTGAAATTGGTGACGTGAAAGACTTGACAGCAAACCCTGCACTAGGTATAGGCAGCAAATATTCGCATAATGGTGAATGAATTCACCATCAACTGGAATTCAAACGTTACTTTAATTTGATATGCCGTAAATGTGAATACATTTTCTATTAACAATTTTTGTTTTTAGTGAATGATCCTAAACAAGCAGAATTACAGTCTCGAATTTTGAATATATTAAATAGTAATAAAAATACAACAGCACCAACACCAAGCCCGGTTCCAGCACCAAATGCAAATCCAACATCTTCGTGGTCAGCAGGTAACACTATAAAAAAAAATATGGTTTTAATCTATAACAGTATTGTAAGATATATTATTGCATTGTTTTTAACTGATATAAATTTAACTCATATATACAGTCATACTATTATTATCATTGGAATACTATTATTAACGGCTCAGACTTTTAATGAAATATCTTGCTTCTGCAGAGCAGCCTCCAATAAACTTGAATCTTGGTATTTCAAATAGTTACTGGTACCAGTTTATTTTAAACATTGTTAAACAAAATGAATAACCTTGATCAATGGAAAATTATTACTTTTAGTTTAAATAATGAGAAAAACATTGATTTATGTGTTTCAAGAAGACCAAGAGTCAAGTAGAAATCACTTTTATTCACATATTTTCACAGTCTGATACACAGCTTAGAATTTGCTTTTTGCACTCTCAGTTTTTTTATTTTTATTACCCGATTCGGTATATACTGGATCAAGTGAATAAGTTCCTTGTATAACATAAATTTGTAGATGAAACAAAACAAGCAGCCAATAGGTGTTAAGTTTTTATTCCAGGTGCTTCACTCTGACTCTCATCGTTCTGGGAATTTTAATCGCGTTAATCAAGACAGTTAAGCTGTTCTATTCGTTCGGTGGAATTTAATTTACATTTTGGCTAATTAACCGGCTTGAAGACAAACTATTGTCGATTGTCGTCTCGCGTTTTCATACTTCAGGCGCAAAATCGGATCGGTTCTTTTATTTTGTTCATTTGCGTTTCTTTTTTGACCAACATTATTGGCAATTTTACACGAGCGTCTGGCGGCGTTTGTCGAAAGAATTTAATGAAAAGATTAATTTTTTTATTTAAACACTTTAATAACTAATGATTGGGCAAGCATAAAAAAGAAGATAAGTTTTTCTTTAAATTATTTAATACTTAATCGTTATATCTAAAAAAAAAGTTTTTAAAGAAGGTCTCAGTTTAAAACAAATCTTGCAAATTATTTAAGAATTTTGAAAACATTTCAAAAATATTATATCCATTATTACTTTTATTAATATTTGTATAATTGTAAATAGTTTAAATACATGTATAGTATACTAGAAAATTATAGCTCAATCTAAAAAGTCTATAGAAAGATGCAATTGATGCTCGTGTGAGATTCATTTGAATAAATTCAGATTTTTAATATCAAACGTGAAATTCGCGATCGATTTTTTCTTATTCGGCAGTTAGTTCTATACGAGCGGGGGTTTATTCATTTAAATTGGTATTGTGTGGCTATGTCTTTTTGCACATATAATTAAAATTACTTTTAAAACAAGTTAAAAGTGACAAGTAAAAAAAACCCTGTTCTTATTTTTTTTTATTTTCAATTAATCATTGCCATTATCATATTTTGACTTGATATAAAAGAAGTTATGTAATATTAATAAATTTGTTTTCATAATTTAATAATCAGTAAATTGATAAACTCTAATATTTAGTATTTCAACATCCTTGATTAGAAGAAATAGAAATGTCAATAGTATATAAAAAAAATATAAATGAAGACATTGCTAACATTACCACTAAATGCCGCGATAAACAAGACGTCGTGCATACGTGTGTGAATTCGTTCAAGTGGTGAACAATTTCTGTTGAGAACAGATGTCTCAAGGTAAACCATACATTGATAAGAAATCTAAATATAGTCAATTACACCTGCTTGAATACATGTAATCACCTGTGTATTTAAGTAGAGCTGAATGACCATTAAAATCCAAAAAGAATAAAACTCCAGTCTTGAAAATCAGAATTATAAAAACAAATGTATACATACATATATGTAAAGTAATAATAGTGAAAGAGAAAAGAAAGAAAAAGTGAATATAGAATGTTTAAACAAAACTGATGTAAGCATCGTATTATGCCAGCAGCCCAGAACACAGTGACCTCTGTAACAACAACTACTTCAGCTACTAGCAGCGGATCTGGACCAGTCACACCTTCGCCTTTGTTGAATGATCCAACTGTTCAGAAGGCTCTCGACAGTCTGCTTCAAGGAAACCTTTTGAAAAAGATCGGCGACCCAGCCCCAGCGCCACCCCCACCGACTTCCACAACGACGCCACTTTTCGCCGCTTTTTCCAACATCAATGGATATTAAATAACTTTATGACTCTTGCAGGAACATACATTTAGCGCAGAATCAAGATGTGAACAAATTGATCGACGTTTTTTTCATTTTTTCTTCAATCTAATGGACATTAATTTTTTTTTTTTTGTATTTTTACTTTATATTTACTAGAAAATTTATATACAATATAAAAAATTGTATAAACATTTAATATATAAATGTTTACAATAATTTCTCATCAGATTCTGTGGTTAATGTACCCTTTAATTAAACAATAGTTATTTCTTTTTATGTTATAATTATATTGTTTTATTTTGCAATAAATAATAAGATTTTTAATATTCAATATTTTGTAGTAGTATCGAAACGTCTGTACGTTCATTGGGAACCGTAGAACACTTAATTGTAACGCAGAGTTGATGTTGATGTTACTTTACTGTCTAATAAAATTTGTATGAAGCGTTTTATGAATTTGTAGGTAAACCTCTAAATGGTCGCGACCTTTTTTGTACTTTATAGATGAGAAAAAATTAATTGTACTATATATATGAATTCAATAAAGGAAACAATCTTATTGAACAATTGAGTGGTTATTGTTTTTTTTTTTCTTTTCTTTCTCTGTATTCAGTGTTTTGTTCATAACATTTACGTTGGGCTACATATTTTGTAACTATCAACTACTTTATCATAATGTTTCAGTTACAATCAACGCCACCGCTGACCATTTTTTGAACTAGCAAATTTTGTTGAAGCAATCGTTATTCATTTCATTACAAGATCTTCGTTTATGTCGATCTCTACCATAAACAGGTTTTTTATCACTCAAGTACTATGGGATGAATGGGTGAAAGGTCGTAAAAATAGTTAAACAATAATCTAATTATCATAAATTTCTATTTATTTTCACAGCACCACTTCGTTTTATACAGAAATTTAACAAAGTGACTGACAAAACACTTTTCACCCCCACCTTCAAGCCACGTCCAGATGCCCTTTCAAGGATCTAGAACAATAAATGTCACAAGAAGTTCCATCGAGCTCACAAAACTGAGTTCATCTAGCTACGGCAAAAACGAAAAACCAATAGCCAAAAATGATATAAGATAACACCGAGAAAGTGATCAAAGTATTACTTACTCTCGGTAGAAAGCTTTGGGTTTGAAAAGTTGAAAAATCGAGAAAAAGCAAGGCACATTATCTTACAGTGTCTTAACGTCGCACAATAAGACATTGAAATTGAGCACTGGTTGTGTTCTCTCGAAGCATCCTAATACACACACGTGACTCAAAGCAGCTGAATCTCGGCCACTTTTTAAGAGAATGATTGTCATTATTTCAGTCATTAATATCATGATGTACGTCATGATTGTTATCAACATGATTTCCGCCGTTTACATGATTTTTAAAAAATGAATCAAAATGTTCCAAGTAAAATGTTTCGAAATCCAATAAGCATGTACTATTGGTGAATCCGGTTTTTACTTTGTTGCATAAATGGAACATTTTGAGGCCATTTTTGTTCTATTAGGAATTCTATCAAATGATGAAATTAGGAGTATAAAGAAAAAATTGAATGGTAAATTAATGATTTGTGCGTTGCAGGATGGCTTGTCTTGTGCAGATTACCTAAGTAATAGCTCTTGAGATACTGCATGGCTGTGACCATTTCTTCGCAGGGCATTTTAGTTTCCTTGTACAGTATTTCGAGGATGGATTTGATGGCCTCGACGTCGTATTTGTTGTTGCGGATTCTTTGTCGCAATGGCGCCACTTTCTGCGAAAGTATAGGATCACTGCTAATCGAGCCGATATGCTTGTTCATGATTTCAGAATAGGTGGGCCAGTCCTCGGCGCAGGCCGCGCAGTCGCATTCGAAGTAATAGTCTTCGAGTATCTTTTGCCGGCGCTCCTTTTTGGGCGCGTACTGATAGCCGCCACAATAGCTGGTAAACACCTGTTCTCCAGGCGCGATTGGTACCAATGCTCGACTGATCATCGTCAAGCCATCGAAGTGGCGCAGAGTGTTGGGCGTGCAGGCGTGGTTAAATAAGCTATGCAGCACGTACAATCCGGAACCGCTTTTAGTGCCTGGTTCATTTTGCACCTGAAACATTTGTTGGTTTTCAACATCATGATCTGAATGAAAAGTGAGAAAGGTGTAAAAGACCTCTGGGGTCGTCCACTATACTCTTAAGAAAAAAATGTCGAAAATTGCAGACTTTTTTTTCTTTATCCTTTTATTATCTTTCAGATAACTATTATTTTTATACTCATACCAAGTTTATAACAAAAGTATTAACTACAGAAGGGAAAAATGCACTTTGCAAGCATTATTAAAAAAGATTTATTTTAAATTGCGTTTGCATTCTTCTGAATAATGTAAGTCATATCCCTTATTTAGATATATTGTTGAAACAATGGTCAGAGTGTGGCTTGATAATTTACAAATTTTTATCTTTTGATTTCTCTTCATAAATCATATTCCATCACTAGACTTAAATTACCTGAGTGATAAAATTGTTATACGGATAGTATTTGAAAATAATGGCAATAGTTTTATGATATATAACTATCGTATGTAATACAACTTTTATGATAAATCCAGTTTTCTCTTATTAGAATGTAAGTCTTTTTTAAACAATCAATTATTTACACGTATTCAAATAAATGGTCATCTCAAACTCTATCCTCATTGTCATTGTCATCATCATTGTCTGCAAAGGAACATGACTTAATAATTGATTTATTGTTGTTTTATGAAAGTCTAAGTGGACAAGAAACAGGAAACGAGTGATTTCCAACCGAGAACGAATTCGAAGACATGATCATGGCAGCGCGCAGCATCAGGATACTGCAGAACCTTGCTTTTGGATTCTCGACGATGTCTGATAGTTTATCCAGTGGATACTTTCTGCCGAAGAAGTTTGTGTGCGTCGCAACAATGATCGCTGTGAGAGAAGCCACGCAAGCTAAGGCGCTTATGTCACTCAATGGTCTTACGGCCAAGTTCGTCGTCAATCCGAGGGCTGATCTGGGACTCTGGCTATCGAACCTGCCTTCATCGGTGAAACCAGCCGTTCTTCCGTCTAAAGACATTCATTCTTCCACTCTTTTAATTACCCTTTACAATAAAATTACAATACTTCTGATGGTAATTTTATATAACTATTTTTAACCAATTAACAATTTTTTTTAATATTTTATTGAGAGAATATTTTGTTATTTTTAATGGTCAAAAATTTTTATTATTCATTGTTGTTCAAAAATCAAAATTTGTGTGAAACATTTAAAATGATTAGATGTTGGTTCTTATATAAAAAATATTTTTGATGGATCATGGTGAAACAATAATTTTAGCTGTAGTGAAATTTAAAAATAAGAATGTAAATGTAATTGAAAGTAATATTACATTAATTTGCCTTGAAAAATTATGTTTTCACTTGAATTAATAGTAATATATTTCATATTTCAGATACACACCAGGATTTTTTTCGCAACTTTCCAACTCTTTCTTGAGCTCATCGACGGATTGACCGTTATTGGTTAATACAATCATTAAACGTAAGATTTTCGTCAGTTGGTTAATCTTGTTGCTGTCGGCGTTTAAGAGGCTCGTGAGAATAGACAAAATCGGGCACTCTGTATTGTGCGCAGTTTTCCAACTAGCAGTACGGCATTTTTCTGAGCAGTACATGGCGACGGGGCAATGCGGACACGGCATCAAATTGTAACTTCGCATAAGACAATGATGGCAATGTGTGTAATACCTACAATACGTATACAAACATTTAGGATCGTGTTAAAAAATGTTAATTAATGAGTTACAAGATAAAAATTAGTTTATTCATAAAAAAATTTTATTTGTTTAAAAAAATATGTATTACTCGTTTTCTATTACGCTGTTAAATAATGAAAAAATATTGTAATAAGATAGAATTCATTACAAACATGAGACTAAGTTAAGTTTTGTAATCATCAAGATTTAAATGTGAAAGTACTTAAAGTTACACAATATATGAGAGAAATGTATATTTTTTAAATGTTATTTAAGTAATTCAGGCACACATTCTAGATAAACAAAAAATAATCCACGAGGATCTTGCACGTGAAGTATCTGTGTGCTGAAACTGAAACACAATACTGGTGATCATGTAAAGAAAAATAAATGTCCAACATTTATGAATATTGTTGTAAGCATTTTAAGTTTTTAATCAATGCTTTTTAAATTTTCCTTCGAAATAACAGTATATTTTATACAATATTACAATTAAAATAAATGAAAAATGATTGTAAATCTAATTGAATTTATCCTCAATTTGTTTTCTATGTATAAATAAGTTAGAAATTCAAATGTACTTTTCCATATAGAGCAAATGAGCGATGGGCTCCTCTACTGCCACTACATCCCCTGGTCTGAATGGTTTAGTCGCAATCATGTGTCTTCCATACTTTTTTGAATAGCTGATCTTCACGCCTTTACTGACAGCCGGGGCTTCCTTATTGGGCCCATAAGTAATCTGCGGCTTACCTTCGTCAACCAAGTATCTTGGTTCCGGAGGAACTGCTGATACTGCTGAAATTTTCATTTCCTTCTTCTTTATCTTGGTCACTTCATCCTTAATGACATCTGTAATTTTACCATCGTTGTCTTCTCGTGCTTCGATTTTAAGCGGATCAACCACTTGTTCACCGTTCCTTTTTTCATACTGGTCGAAAAGCTTCAGCAAGTTTGGCGGGTCTTGTGAGTCAGGCTCTTGAAGCAATTCTTTGATGCGATTCAAAGCTTTCTGACCCCTCTCCCGTAATTTGTTAGCTTTATCCATGGGGTACTCTGTTGCCAAAACGGCGTTTATGTCAATAATGCATTCAATGTAAAGTTTCTTTCGGTAAAGCGCCGCGGAACGGTTCGCCCGGGCATAGGACATCATCTGCTCAGATTCAGCGTATGCCAAGCTTTTGGAATAGAGCTCGATGGCTTTGATGTCGTTACCGGAGACGAAGAAATAATTGCCTGGTGCATTTATTATTTAAGATGTTATTTTCATTTTTATTAAAAAGTACAAAAATATAATCATTCTAAGAACTATTGCAAGCAACTCTTTATGCCCATAATTTAATGAATGATAATGAACGAAAGTCGTTTCATTGTCAATTTATTTTGTATTTTCTTAAAAAAATTTATCAGTAATTATAAAATAAGCAGATATAATTTACACTCTTTGTTGAACAGTGTGGATACATTAATTTGAAACGAATAAGAATTGTATAAGTATAATTATGCACCGCACTAAAATAAGAGAGCTAGTTAATTATAGGATTGGAAACCAATTAACTATTTGCCAAATGTATTTTAATCTTTCAGTTTAATTGGTTCTACAATGTTAACACTAAGGATTTCTTTTTTGTTATGTTAAACACAAAAAAAGTCAACAGTGTTAAAACACAAGTGTTTTAACATTGTTGACTAAGATTAAAATTATTAAATAATATTTTATGTATTTTGTTATTATTATTATTATTATTATTATTATTATTATTATTATTATTATTATTATTAGTATTATCATTAGTTAATGAATGTTTTTTACATTAATTTTACCTTCTTCGCGATACTTGACCGACTCCACATCATCCTTAGAACTGACTTTCAAAGACGGCAAATTGGACTTTGTCATATTCTTCAAAACATACATGACCAATGCCTCGCATTCTTCGTGAAATCCATAACCGGCTTTCGAACCGTTTTTGAATTTTAGCAGCAAATTTTTCGCGACATCCATCATTCAATGAATTAATTCCACTTATGAACTTTTAAAATAACACATTTCTCAAGGAAAATTTCTATTACCACCAGTACAACTCTATGGATGACTGTATCAACTCACACTATCACTTGAAAATACAATAAGGAATAAATTTAAGAAAATAAAGTATTAAAAAAGATGGAAGTGAGAAATTTTCTGATCAAATTTCACTATTGTTTAATGCGTCGGCGTGCACATGCCAGAGAGATTTGAATGTTCCACACGTTGCTGTAAGGTACTAAATTAGCAAAGGTACTCCGAGAGAAGTTAAGCCATGAGGTGAAACTAAAATTACTTCGAAGAGAGAAAGAAGGAGGCAGAAAGGCACATGCTTCCTCAAACTGTTCCCGTTAATGAAGGCGGCTAATTTGTTTGATAAATCCAAGCCAGCACACGGTCTGGTTGACCAAATGCCAGAATATTGATATTTCGATCAGCCGTTTGTTGTACGAACAATTGTTTGTCTAAAAATAATTAAACGTGAATAATTAATGATCATTGAGAAATAATTATTGGTAAATACTTGTGATTGATTATTGTGTGTAATCAGAAAATGAAATGAAAATGATTATATTTAATTAATAATGTTTGTGTGTAATAATAATTATTTGTAGGCATATTGATGGAAAATGTATTAGACGATTGCTAATGATTGCTAATGTATTAGACGATTTGTCAATAAACTGTAATTGTTAACGAACTGAATATAAAATCAAATAAAACATTAATTAAAATCATTTTAGACATCTTCTCTAAAAGGTAACTAAAGATTTTTTAATAAAGATATTCCAGTAAAGCAGCATAAGTTAATTTATTGTAATACACTTTTGATAGCTCTATTAAATAGAACAACAGTAATTCTGTAAATATTACAGAATTATTTAATAATTCGATGACATGCATTTGAGATCATTTCGAACATCGGAGTTAATCTTCTTCAGCTTCAAGGTTTATATGGACACCGAATTTCGCATACAACTGTGTCTTCAGCTCATCCATAATAGTTTTCAGAGCCGCTGTTTTGCTATCCATGTCGGTTATTTTTTCCATACACTTGTTTTTCGCTTCTTCCAAACATGTCTATAAAATAATAAGACTTTCCATTAAAAACGATATAAGAAAATCATTGTCAATGATTATTGTACACATGATGGGGAGATTTTATTTAAAATGGATCCATGCTATTTTACAAATTTCATATCTTTAATTAAATAAATATTAACAAATTTTAAGTTTCAACTATCCTTAAGTTAATTATTTTCAATACAATAAAAATTATATTTTAAAATATTTAAGAAAATGTAAAAAAGAAATAAAAAAATAAAATATTGAATTGAAGCAATAAGCTTAACGCAATTGATGATCAAATGTTCTGGGTCAGTTTGATCTTAAGCTATTACCAACAATGTGGTGTAAGGAAATTATTTTGCTAAAATTAAACTTCGCAAATGGTCCTTGCTATTTCTGTTGCAAATAGAACGGAAATAATTGGACAGGTCAGCGTTGGAGATAGTGCATTGTATACAGAAATTTATAGTTCATTCGTTAAAACGAGATCAAATTCTAACATAAACTATGCATGTTAAATTTTGGAACAAATTATTCTGAATCAAATTTGATCTCAAATCAATGACGTATAATTCAGTATCAATTATAATTGAAATTAATCAGACATGAGAATTATAATAATTAATAATCATGATAATCATCTTACTTATTTTTTATTCACTTTCTAACTTATTTATGTTTGAATAAACAAGCGAGCTTAAGCATTTTTCAACCTTATTAAAATGTACTTTATCTTTATATTAATAATTTCACATGAATGATAACTGTTATTAGAGGTGTGAATGTAAAAGGATCATCTCTTAAGTTGTATACATTAAGAGTTATTTAAATTTAACTTTGGAGCCACGCCAAAGATGTTATAGATCTATTTAAGGATTAATGTGGATCCTATGATTTATAATTCTATGAATCTGATGTTTTTATTAACGCGTCTGCAACTTGCATATTATTTATAAAGAATTCAATATTTGAAGGTATAGTTTTCTTAATGCAAAAGGATTAAATTGAAAAATGTTATTTTAACATAATTTAGATAAATACTTAGCTTATTACAAAAATATATTACTTGGGTTTTGGTCAAATCTTGCAGAATGAAAACCTCTCCAACATGGTAAGGTATTTTTTCATCATCGTCATAAAGCGCAAGTTCATCACAAGCATCCTCCAAATTTTTCAGCTCATTCTGAAAAAAGAGCCTTTTAAAATATTCAAAAAACTGAAATATAAAAAATTCAAAAACACAAGTTTTAAGCAATACATAATCGAATCAAAGTCTTATTTGTTAGTATGTTATTACAGCTTTACCATATAAGGTAATACAACAATGCCTTTTTTTTGGAAAAGAAAAATAGAATACCTGTAAAACTTTAAATTCCTCTTTGTAATCCTCCATTTTTGCATTCAGCCTGGCAAATCGATTAATTTTTTGTTGATCTTCAAAAGTAATGTAAACATCTGAGTCCTAAAAAAAGCTACAGGTTAGATTCGAAATGTTAAAATTATCAAATCAACAACAAAAAATTAACAATACTAACCGGCTGAAATCCTGACTGAGCAGTTTTAGCACTAGCCATTTTGTTATTGTTTAAAAAACAAAATACCTTTTGATTTCACGGAGCAAACGAGCAATTTATTTTCAAATTATATTTAAATGTAAATACACAAAAGAGACCACTGTTTTATACAACAATCTGAATATAGTCACTAATGACGATGGAGTTACTCCATTTTTAGTGGTTTCATGAGCTGTAGTTTAGATCATTTGTCTACTTTTATTTTGAGCTTTTAACTATTTAATCCACTGACCCAAACAGTTTCTTATTTAAACCGGTATTAAGGTTTAGTGCCAAGAAATCCAAATAAACGAAGCAAAAGAAAAAAAAAAGAGATATAAAAAACCAATTATGTGTTGTTGAGGTTATGTTCAAGATGAAAACGTGTTTATGTTTACAATCATAGGGCATACTTGATTTTGAAATACTTATTTAACAAGTAATTATCAAGACTTTTAATTAACATGGATGCTTACGATTTATTTAAAAAATTGTCCGCTGGGACTAAATTAAATTTTAAACAATTTCGGAAGGATTTTGATCAATCATCAGTAAGTTTATTTACAAGTGCAAATACTTAATGTTATTATAGAACAATAAAACATATGTAAGATTATAGTTTTTTAAATAATTACCAAAAAAATCATAAATGTTGATAGCATTGATATGTAAATATACAAAACAATACGTTTATTGTAAAACTATAGCATTAAACTAAATGTATTGTGGAAAATGCTGATAAAAAGAATTTTTTATGTTTTAATAGATTCTTAAAACTTCAATTACTGACAATAAAATAGATATCAAGTGTGAAAACAATGATACAGAACGAGATATTTCTTTAAAAAGAAAATTTGAAGACCAAAAGGATGAAGAAGAGGATGATAATTTTATGATAATGAGTGGGATGAATGTAGGTGAGAAAGAGAAAAAAAGGAATAAAAAACGAAAAAAGGAATTCACTGAAGAGAAAATACAGCAACTTGAACAAGAGAAGGTAAACCAAAAAAATTATTTTTTGATTTCTCTAAAAAATAAATTTTAGATATTCAATATGTTTTGTGTACAACATTAACAAAATGTTATTTTTAATGGTATTTGAAAAAATATTATTAATTATTACAAAAAGTATTAAGTTTACTATGTTTTATAATTATTTCAGATAAATCATTTCAAAAATATACACAGCATCTCAACTACTGGGAAAAAAGTTCCAAAACCAATAGAAAGTTTTGACGAACTTTATAAAAGGTATCAGATCACTGAAAATTTATATGAAAATTTGAAAAAGTGTGGATATGAAACACCAACTGCTATTCAAATGCAAGCTATGCCGTTATTATTAGAGGTAAACAGCAGGGACAAGTTTTTTGGAAATTACTAATGATTGATAATTTATAATCACACTGCTTAAATTTTGTATTTTTTTACAGAAACGACAAGTTTTTGCCTGTGCTCCAACCGGATCAGGAAAAACGGCAGCATTTTTGTTGCCTTTAATTCATCATTTAAAAAATCCACAAAAAAAAGGCTTTCGAGCTGTTATTTTAAGTCCAACAAGAGAATTAGCAAAACAAACTTATCGAGAATGTTTGAGACTCAGCGAGGGCTATGATTTCAGAATACATATAATTAGTAAAGTGAATCAGGCCCTTGAAAAATATGGTTCTAATAGTTCACAAAAATTTGGTAAACATTTGAAATAGTTCTTTGATACAAAAGAGTACAAACATATGTGACGTTATAGTTCAGAACAACACGAAATTAGAAATCAAATAAATGAATTTTGTTATTTTTACTTATTTTTTCAGATATTCTTATAACAACTCCCAAGAGATTAGAATTTCTTTTAAATCAGGATCCACCAGCCATTTTATTAAACAAGTACGTACAAAAATTATTTTTGTTTTGCATAAGGAAATAAAATTATTGACTAATAATGATATGAACAAATTCGTACCAAGAAAATAATATTTATTAACACAATATACAATTTCATTTTTAACTTGATAATTATAACTAACTACTTTCTTTAGTGTTGAATGGCTAATCATCGATGAAGCTGATAAATTATTTGAAGATGGTGCAAGAGGTTTCCGAAAACAATTAGAAGAGATTATAAAAAACTGTACAAATCCTGACCTGAAATGTGCTATGTTTAGTGCAACTTCCACACTCGCTGTTGCAAAATGGTGTCGTAAAAATTTAAAAGACTTTGTCTCTATTACTGTTGGACATAGGTATACTTACAAATTAAATTAAAAAATGTAATATCTTTAAAATATTTTAATTAATAAATATGAATTTATACATTTAATTTTTTAGAAACGCAGCAGCTGATTTGGTTGATCAAGAAATACTGTTTGTTGGAGACGAAAGTGGAAAATTATTAGCTTTAAGAAACATTGTTCAGAAGGTAGATAATTTCTGTTATTACATGTTTAAACGTTACAAAAAACCTTGAAATACCTTTTTTTAACAATGAACTTTTTTTTAACTATATTTGATCAAGATTTACTTCAGAATTATGCTTGGTATTAATAATTTTAATAGCTTATGTTAAATGGTAATTATTAGAACGGTTTAATGTTCTATATTTTTTTTCAATCTTATAGGGTTTAGCGCCACCAGTTTTGATTTTTGTTCAAAGTAAAGAAAGAGCTCAAGCTTTGTTTAATGAACTAATATATGATGGAATTATGGTTGATGTTATCCATGCTGATCGAACTCAAACACAGGTAAAAAAATATTCATAAAATATGTATTATATCTTTGATAACTTTAAAGATGAGTATTGTTTATGCATATAGAAAAATTTTAAAATGTTAAAATATTTATTTCAATTGTTGACATTTTATATTTTCTAGAGAGATAATGTAGTTCGGTGCTTCAGAGAAGGTAAAATATGGGTGTTAATTTGCACTGACGTTATGGGTCGTGGTATTGATTTCAAAGGTGTTAATGTAGTCATTAACTACGATTTTCCTCCGTCCGCTATATCTTATATTCATAGGATAGGTATTGATATACTTTTATTTTTCGTTCATACATAAATTTTTAATTATTAATTACTTAAACTTATTCTGAAACTTTAATATTTTAATTAAATATGAAATAATAAATTCTAGGCAGAACTGGTCGAGCTGGTCATAAGGGAAAAGCTATCACGTTTTTTACACGAAAGGATACTACAAATTTACGAAGGTATTTTGCACAAGTTCAAACGAGCAGTACTATTGGAATCTTAAAAATTATTTCATGTATTTAAAGTTGTTTACTAAATGGTGCACATTTTCAGTATTGCAAGTGTAATGAGGAATTCTGGATGTGAAGTACCAGAATACATGTTAACCATGAAGAAACCAAACAAAAAAGAAATTAAGTTACAAATTCAAGAAAATATTAGAAAAAGTAAATTGACGAAGTCCACGAACGATGGTAAAAAGAAGAAAGTCATAACGACAAACAGAAAAATTATGCCGTCCAGGATTTTGCAAAAAAATGACAAACAGGAAGTGAGTCAAAAACGAAAACTTAGAAAAAAGAAACCTAAAAAAAGATCTAAAAATGTAAAAACTGAATAATCTGTGAAAATAAATTTTGGGTATAAAAATTAAAAATATCATAAATAAGAACTGTTGAAACTTTTACATTTTTATTTTGTTTTTATCAAACCCTTCAAAATTATGAATTTGATATGAATTCGTCTTATTGAACTATAACAAACAATACAAGGTTTAATTCTATCTCATAGTTTTCATAGTTAAAAGTGATTGATAAAATATCAAAGAATTGTCAAGGGTCTTGTAGTAGAATGCTTCCCCTAAGTCGACTAAAAAACAATCATTTTGTGCAAATATAACAAAAGAAAACTTTGGTTTATACATTTCAAAACTTAATGTAAAATTTGTATCATATGTCATGGATTCATAGTAATAATCACAGTTGGTATATCGTACAAATACTAATTGATATTAAAAGAAAAAGAAATAAATGAATAAATAAAAATGTATACATAAAAATGTAAACTACAACTAAAAAAAATTAAAACAAATATAGTAATTATTACAGTATTATTCAGACAAAATTTAAATATCTTATTCATAATCGAAAACGATTACATGATATAAAAATGGATAAATTATGTATCTCATAAATTATTAATTCAATATTGTTTATAAAAATATTTTGATAGACATTATAGCTATTAATTACTCACATAGAGTTAAAATTGAGCATGACTTGTAAAAGGAGGAGATGAGGGCTTGACTTTTTCACTCAAAATGCTATAAAATTTAAGTTATCTCAAAGAAGACAATTGTAATACGACTAATATCATGTTTCACATAACCAGTCACAAGGTAATTTTGGCATTTTATTGGCGGGCCATGGTAAATATCCTGCAGTCTTGAAGATCCAATAGTCATAGGACACTTTGGCAACAATGCTTACAAGTAAGACGACTTCCAAGCCAATAACATAATAAATATAATCCGTCCAGTCACCGGAATTAACGCACATTTTTGATGGCTCCAAGTCAACGACTTTTTCTTTCACATTTTCACAAAGCACTTCATCCGAGTCTAAAATTCTTGTTTGCAACCAAACCTGCAAAATCATTATGCATTACCAACAATAATTCAGGATAGATAAAATAATTATTTACATCCAAATTTATAGAATATATACTGCTAAATTATTTGCAATAATATTTCAAGTTTATAATATTAAATATTCGTCAATATTTTAATAAAATGTTATGAGAAAATTATTTTTTACAATTTTTGAATTGATGATTAAGGATGTTATTCAAGTATTATTTTTGAAAGAAATTGAATATTACCTTCAAATATTTCGCTGTATTGCAATCACAATGCAATTCATTTCCACCAAGTTTAACAAGCCGTGAACTGACGTAATTTTTATCGTGCGCATTTGGAGCCAAGATGTACGTAGGTAACTAAAATTATATTTATGTCAGTATACAATTTTATGAATTATTTATATATTTTATGAAAATTTATACAATTATATGCATTAGCATTATAAGCTTTTGATAATGTAATGTAATTCATGAATATAAGCTACCGATTTGATTTTGTTGAATCGTAGGCTCAGCAGAGCATAATTATCTAAGAATTTCGATCCCTCTAATTTGTTAATTGAAGAAATGTTATTATAATCCGCATAAAATTCGCGAATGTCTTCGTAACATGGATTTGTACTTATGTCATCGAGTACTGTTATCTGCAATAAGAAATATGTATAAAATTTGTATATATATCCAGTAAATTTTGTAATGTTTGTAAGTTTTACTTTATACAGAATTCATCATAACGATTAATTAATGTTTTTCAATATTCGTTAATATTCATCAGAAATTACTTACGTTGTTGTAAGAAATATTAAGCGCTATAGTGTGTCGAGGCAATTTCTCTGGTAGTTCTGTCAACTGGATTCCACTGCAGTCAACATTCACTGCCAAAGTAGGAGGCTTGCCTTCTATAATATCCAATCTTCGAAAATTACACTGGCACTGCCAGGTATTTCCCCTGGGACATTCCGTTTGTAACTGAATATATTAATAATTTATAATTTTATTAGATACAATATTGCATTAAACAGGCAAATTACATTGCAGTAACAAGATGCATTTAACATAATTAAATGATTATAATAATTAGTTGATAAGAAGCATTCAACGTACCAAACTTAGATATCTGACTTGCTTTAATGGAACTAGCTCAGTTGTATTGAACCAATGCCATGTTTTGCTAGCAGAGCAAGCAGTTTCATTTTCCCTATTAAAATTAATTTGCTTATCTCCTGTTTTATTAATATATTGATAAATATCGTGACACCAAAGCGTATTAGTTCCTGAAATTAAAATTATGAGGTTCATAACGTTCATAAATATACTTTTACTACAGACAACAGTTACGATTTTAATATACGATTTTTATATAGTATAAATAGAATATGAAAATCTTTGCTTTGTATAATTCATTTATATGAAGAGGAAAAGTATGAAAAGTAAATAACATGCAGTCTAAAGTCACCTGCTATGTCCAACCAAAAATCACGACCATTTCCAATATTTAATGCAGGCAAGTGGGTGAGATTGTTGTACGAGAGATCCAAGGTAGTGAGCTGAACCAGTCGTGTTAGAGAGTTGTTTTCGACTTCTAGCAAACCATTATTGGAGAGATTCAGACACACGGTCGGTGTCATCATTAGAAACTTGCCCTTCACTCGATTCAATTTGCCATCGGTGATGGCTAGTGATTTCAGCATTCGCCATCGTACCTCGCTTGCATTATACGTATCCAAAGTTGAATTGCGAATGTGAACATATGAAATGTTTGTTGGAAAATCTGCAAAAAAAATCATGAATACAGACTTCATTTTGTAAGATTGTTCAAATCAAATATATATTTGTTTTTTTTTTTTTAGTAGAAAATATTGTTGATGATTAGAAACGTCAATTATTTATACAGAATATGATAATCAATTGTCATTTTATCTTGTGACAAACTATCACAAGACAAGGATCATGCAGTGGAGGTCGTTCAAAGTACATATAAAAGTTACTTATTCGATAATGACTTACACAATCTTATATTACAATTAAAAAATCACTTATTGTAAGATAGATATATCTCTAGGTAGGAAAATTCTGTTAATATTCATTTGAAATAAATGGTTTTTGGTAAAATACTTATTGAAATTCCATTAAAAATAAGCGGACTGCTAATTAAATATTGAGATTGAATAGGTATTTAAAGTATTAGTTCTGTCATCTCATATTCAACCAATGGTAAATTGACTTATTTGATCACATTCAATTACTCACTATTTATTTCAATAAAATGTTTGCTGATTTAATTCTATTGTTCAATATGTTATTTACTTATTTTTAATTAGCAAAATAATTACTTGCGCAGGCAAGACCATGCTCTAAAGTGATCTGATCTAAGTTACAACAAAGTACGGCGTTGGTTTCACGACTGTTGCCATAAGACATCCTTTTACATGGACACTCCCCAGATTCAACGTTTGAGCATTCTGAAGCTTTCTGATAAAAGCACTGTTCGAGAACGGGCGTTTCGGTAACTCCATTGTTGTTCAATTTAGACCCAGAACTTGAATTATCTTCCGCTCGATTGCTACTTGCATCAACAAATATGTAAACCAGAAGAATAAGCCACCGCATCTAAAATTCAAACATATATTAAATTAATTTTTATTTGTTATTATTGATTGAAATTGAATAAATTTGAATAAAATGGATAATCATTGTTTTCAAAGTTGAATTCAAAGTTGTATGCTCATAAATAAAAATTGTTATATTTATTTGCATAAAAAATAAGCTATAAATACACAGCATAAATCTTAAGTGCGGAAAATCGTTATTTTAATCTAATATCACTGAACAAATATTTTCCTATTTTTTAGACGCGAAGATATGTTATTGACTTTAGGGTTTAAATATAACATCATTGCTTGATCTGATAACAGATTCAATATCTTGATAAGTTTGCAAATTCTTTACGTCTTATCAATTTATGGTTGACACAACTTAATTTTACAAATATGACAGTCACTTTTTTAATAGTGATCCTTTAATCAAGAATAAAACGATGTATATAGTTTTGTCATAACAAATGTACTAATTTAGAATTATAATAATGTAATTTTTAACAGTAATTTACGCAAATATGTAAAATGTTTTTTCATCAAAATTTTATAAGAAAAAAATTTAGAAAAGAGAGCTGTCAAGATCATCTAAAAAGATACAATTTGTTTTTGTCAAAATTGTATATTTCTTCATAAACAAAGTCTATGTTAAATTATAAATAAATTCAAATACAATGCTGTCTATTGAGTTTACATATTATTGGTTATACATAACATGATAAATACAAAAAAAATTACTATATTCAGTAGAAATTGAATATCAACTTACATTTTATGGTATAAAAAGAACCCATTGGTTCTTTATTGCTCGATTAGATTCACCCAAATTTCACAAATAAGTGTAAAGTTGATATAATTGTCAACATTGATAAATCCTCCATGAAAAGGAAAGAATAAAAAATAATTCAATGGTTTAGATGCATTTGTTAATTCGGCCAATGGTGTTTTGCTTAGTAGATTAATTAAAAATAAAAATTTACAAAACTTGCTCCGAAACGTCGCTCACCGAGCCATTCATTGTTACTTTTTCATACAGCGGAACGCGGTTTGGTCGCTGTGGTTTATCGCAGCACACACTGATAAATACAAGATTAAAAAGTAGCGACTAAATATAAAGGAAAAAAAAGAAAGATAAAAGAAGAGGAACGAACGTGTGTTCGATCCGATTAAACGCTTTCTGTGTTTACATCGTTTCGTTCACTTTACGTCGTAATTGCGTGCACTCGTCGCCACTCTTGCGCCGCAATAAAACAACGGCGAAAGGCATGACCAGCGTGAATTTTGATTACCGATCGAGCTTTTATTTCATCGATCGACAATCGATTGTAGAGATCGATACTTAAGATTGTAATTACGGTACGCTACTTTAACCGATCAAGACTTTTGAAGTAAGCAAACGCGCTTTTAACAAAAAAGATGATGTTTATTTTCAACGTGATGATCATGCTCTCCTACTTTGCTTTGTTTGGATTTTATATTCTTAGATTATTTTATTTGTCTAATCATAATTTATATTTTTGTTGTAGAAAATAACTTTCGATTGTCAAAATATGTAGATGATAAATTTTATTTGTTGTAATTATAGTTTCTGTATTAAAATATACAAATAATTATAATATAAAATTATTAAAATGTTGTAACTATTGTTTATAAAGTGTATGCAATTTTCCAAATGAATTTGTATAAAAAAATGTCTTTTTTTTTTGTTCTTCTATAAATATAAGAATCGTTGTTGAATTCTTTTTAAAACTTCCATACATTTAATTAAAAAACAATTTTTAAAATTTTAGTTTTGGCGATAATTTTTGAACTTCAAATCGTTTCTACATAAAATTTTATATTTTTCTAAAAACATTACATTTTATTGATTTTTTCATAATTATTTTATTAATTAGATTTAAATTTTAGTTACAAAGTGCGAGTCATAATCGATATCTATTTTTTCCAAATTTATCTTCGCTTTATAATATAAAGGACCTAAATTTTTCAAAAATTTTGATTTATCTCATGATAGATAAATTAAATACATTTTTTTTTATCACAAACGCTTCTCGTTACACTCAAAGACAAACGATAAAATTAAATTCACAATTTTAAGTGTCTATTATAATATTAAGTTTATGTACCCACATTAAAAGTTCCAAACATTTTTATTACAGGTTTCACTTGTCTAACAGAAAAGAGGAAAGTTTCCTTAGAATTCTCAAAAAGTGAAGAAAGTAAAAAATAAGCTGTAGAACAACCTTAAAATTTAATAAACAAGAAAAAACACTAATACTTAATTGTTTACTTGTGATGTATAAACAAACACAGACAAAGATATTTTCTCAGCTTTCTGTATGAAGCTCAAAACGTGGGTAATTTTCTTACAAACGACTTTCGCGAATTTCACATGAAATTGATTTTACATTGCGACATTTCATTCACATAACTACTCACATATACAGCGTACATAAGATTCCCATGAAATTAGTATAAATTTGTAATAATTATGTATTTGTATTTCTGATGAGTATTTATAAAAAGAAGTAAAATTATATAAGTAATTATTCAATTTATATAATTGTAATATTAAAATAACCAATTGAATATAAAATATTAAAATTCAAAGTTAAATTTGTGGTGGTGATGTCTGAAATCACACGTCGATTTAGCCTAAACACATACACATACATACAGGTCAAAAGTACACAGCCTATTTAAGTAGAATTATGTAGTGTTTGTAATCTTTGTATAACTAATCGATCATAAATACAAATACTAATTTACATAATTTATATCGTCATTAAAATAGAAATTATAGTACAAAATTACAATATGTACAAAAAGAATTTGCAAAATTTACAAACTAATATTTGAAATTAAATGTGTTATTTCTTTGATTTCATGACAAGGTGACGTCCGCTGATTTAAAAAACATAATTAAAACTTATTAAGTACAATTGAAAGCAAATATGATAATCTATGGCTTTCTATTTATCCATCAGCTTTGATTTCTTTCCATTGTTTTTTTAATATTTCAACAGGTTTTATTTAAGTTTTCTTTTTATTAAAAAGCTGCGCTAAAAAATTAGCAATCTATTCAGTCAATTTATTTCAAATTTTTATTGTAACACTGTTACTTCTCCTTTTTAAATTGAACTGATTAATATCAGATTATAATTATTATTAATATATATTTTCTCTTTTCGTTCTCTTTTTCATTCTAAAAAATCGTTTTTTACTTCTTTTCTCTTTTTTATATACCAGTATCAATTGTTATTTGGAGCTTGAGTGTATTTAGACCAGCCCTATGTCACAAACTGGCAACAATGTTAATGTAGCAAAAACACAAACAAATGACCTGTTGCCCACTCTTTTAACTTTCGTAATTAAATAAACTACATTTATTTAATTATGAAATTATAAATAATAATTATGAATTAAATTGAATTATTACATTGAATAATATTAATTTTTAATGTATACAAATAGGTATAAATTTATGCTTTTTGTAAAGTATAAAAAAAATCATATAAAAATATTGCGTTATAATTATGTCTTGTAAACAATGATTTGTATAAGTATATAGTATACAAGTACCTATTGATCTGCATGTAAATCAACATTTTTGTAGTAAAATTCAGTGACTACAAAAATTTCATTCAATAGCATACTTTGGGATTTTGCAAGGCGATAAAGATCCTACGGATTTGATTATATCCAGTTCATTGTAAATCTGCTTCTTGAAAATTTTCTCTTTGCACTTTTCAAACTCTAGTAACATTTCGTCTATGTTCTTATTAGCATCAAGAGTGATAACCGGTGATGGCAGAGTGAAAAGCGTTCGATGGTACAACCATTCCTCGTGAATGTCATGGATTTGTTTCAAATAATCCAAAGAAACTGCATCTTCTTCTTTTCGAGCCCGTTTTCTCATTCTGTGATATACTACTTCAGGTGAGGTTCTTAGGTATACTGTAAAATACAGCAGTAATAAGTGGTAGAAATAATTTTTTAAATGACAATTTAATATAGCTGTTACTCTAAATCAATCAATCTATCAATTATCAATCAATATAATACTGATATCAATTAATAATAATAATTAACAATATATGACAACGATTCATAAAATCAATCAATAAAATATTGATAATATTGTATTGATTGATAATCAATTGCTACAATAAATTTTTTTAATATTTTTTAACATCTCGCATACGATGTGTCAAAACATCCCTTCTTCGGTTGATTTTTCAGGATAAAGTTTTATTAATTTGTCTTATCTTTTATGAACACCTCGGCTCATGCGGCCATAGGTGGGAAAAGTTTGGCTACAGTTGTTTTTATTTATTTCCTCTCAAAGTACACAACATAAAATTCTAATAACTTACCTATAAGGTCTGTTTCGATGTGGGCATTGTCTATACTCCATTCATACCAGTCTTCAAGAATCTTGTTTTCAACATCTGAAAGCACTTTGGTGCGTTTCATGTTTTCAATAAAACACCGTGCACTGTAAACTGATCTCTCCATCACTTTAAAAGGCATGGAAGTAGATTTCGTATGCAATTGCAACATCGTCAATTGGACGTAAGTTTGAAATAGAAAAGCGTATCTATCTGGTTTTTTGTACATCATTTCCTGTAATGCAATTACAGATTTTAACAATTTGTACTGTATTTGGCAATATATCTGTGGTTTTATGGTAATAACGAGTAATCATTAATAAGTATAATCATTTATATGTAAAATTATATTAGATTCAATTTTTATTTATTGATAAATGTTGGAAACTTCAAATACATGTATTTTTAATATTTCTTATTGCTTACCAGTAAATTTGCTCCTGAGACATTTCGCCATAACTCAACTGGTTCTTGTATAATTTCTGTATTATTAAATTTTTTGAAGTGATCCAAAAATGTTGTTTTCCCACTGCCTATATTTCCTTCAATACATACAGTGAAAGGTCGTTTAAGATTCTTGACTGGAGAATTGGCCATTTTGAAATTTGCAGAAAATAGATTTCCTGTTATAAGAAAAATAAAAAAATTATATTAATTACGTTTACATTACTTGTGTCAAAAAATGGTATGAGATCTACAACGATATAGTCTTGAAAATGATCTATTTTATCGCAAAATTAACAAAAATTTAATACAATTAAGTTTTTAGGATGTACAAGTATTTTCCTATATAATGTAATAAAACAAATCTTAATCCAATTATAGTATACACACACACCTTGTATCATTAAACATGATATTAGTTAATTGAAAAACAAAGCCATGTTAATAAAGTTTACAATTTTTTATTCTATTAAACTTATTATTTAAATGCTAAATATTTTTTTGTATAAATGACAACATGAAAAATGCGTCTCTTTTTAAGACATTTAAACAAATATTCTCAAGTTGTACAAAAAAAAGTTTACGTACCATTTATTTTATACCATTTTATTAGTGAAGTCACTACCTATAAATATATGTGTTAAAAAACCACGTTTTCCACACTAATTAATATATAAAGATGTGGTATGTCTGATTATTAGTGTACAAAATAAAGAAATTCTATTATTTTTAAATTTAAATATTTATACATTTCATAATACATTTTATTATATACTTTATACTTCAAAACAATAAATGAAATTATTGACATACAACAAAAAAAAGGAGTAAAGGTAATGTTTTTTTTTTTAAATTTTATAGAATATTAATATTTTTAACAAAAAATATAAAAGGCTTAATATTTACACTTTACTATAATAAAATTAATTTATTTGACAATATTAAAATATTCAATACTTTTTTACTGGTACATAAAAAATAAATTTTCAGTTTAGCAGTACATCTTTCAGATATAATAACAACAATTAATTTATTAACATTTATAAATAAACAATTCTTATAGCTTAAAAGAATGAAAAAGCTCAAATGTTTAACTTTGAATTTAACCTTAAAAAGTAAGCTAGTTAAATTCAAATCGATTAATGTGTTTGCGCAGCTTGTTAGATACATAATTTTACCGTCATTGTTGAATGCATTGTTGAATTAATGTTAATTAACTTAGTTATTTAAATATTCATGTGTTAAACGTTATACATTATTGGAGTACCATGCACTTGCATGCATGGTACCAAACATAACTGGTGCTTAGAATATTATATACACTTTGAAAGCTTTTAAAACATATAATTTCATCTATGATATTTAAGACGCAGTTCAATCAAACAAAAAGTATATAAATTAAATATTCAATAATGATATAAAATTTAATTTAGTTTGTTTCATCAGAGTTTATTTTACCTTAAAAAAAAATCAAACATGTTTAATTATTACTTAAAATTAAACTTCAAACTGCAATATTTAAAATATAATTTTAATATATTTTAAAATTAATGGTGATGAATTTTATATAAAAAAAAGATTACTATATTCATAATAAAATAAACTTTATACAGTTCATTATATTCAGGATAAACATTATATTGAATCTGATTAAATGTATATAAATAAGTTAATAATCCAGTTTGTTGAATAAAATAAAAATATCAAAATCACAAATTTAGCTATTTTCTTCTATATGATAACTGATATATGATATAATTGTGTAATAAAAATTGACCTTACCGAAAAAAAATTCGAAACGTCGCAGAAAATATTGCACCAATCTGATGGCCTTGTCGAAAACTGATGAAAATGACACGAAGACGACAGTTGCAAGTGAATTCCTAATTTTATATATTTCAAAAAAGCCGTTGGCTTCAATATTATTTATGTTTGAAGGTAAGGTTGATCCTCCCAACAGACATATTTCACTAGATTGTGTTTCTTTCTATCCAAGTGTTTGATGTTAAGTTAAAAAAGGATGGAGTTTAGTTAGATATTTAACCACATACGCTTGATGCTTATTTCGCCTGGATTCGTCTGCTCTTTAGAACGTTTGGAAACAATTTTTTCTGTTGAAAAAGGACAAATCAATCAGTTTATATTAATACGTCCTTTTTCAATAGAAAAAAAAATTTAATTCCAAACGTATCATTTGTTACAGTATCCAAAAAAAAAAAAAAAAAAAACAAAGAAAAAGAAAGAAATGGCGCATTTGAAAAGTAACATTATTTTGTCTGTCCTCTTTTATTACAAAATAATGATACTTTTCGAATACGTTAAAAGTCAGTGCACATACGTTTCAATGCACTTAAAGAAGATAAACATTAGTTACAAGACTAATGAATCTAGTAACTAGAAACTTATGGTATATTTATGTTGCTTTTCACAAATTTCAATTCTTCGATTATTTGAAATTAAAAATTTTCTTTTGAAAGAAAAGCTTATAGGATGGAATGAAGAACAAATATTATGGTCAAGTCCCATAAAATACGTATGTTTATAAAATATTTAAGAAATTTCAACTTTATCTCCGATTCTGAGTACATCTTCTGTATTAAACATTCTTCTTAAATAAATACCAAAACGCATTCTTCCACTGAATTCAGAAGTCAACGTTTTTAATGGTTCCACAGTTTTTTTTCCAGTTGTCTGATCAATGCATATCATTTGGCATCTCGTGCATGGACCATCAACCTAAAATAAAGAACAAAAATTGAACGTAACTCAAATGAGGTATGGACATATAAAGAGGGTGTATTTTTAGACATTAACATCAGTTGTGTCTGAAAAGTAATAATACACGCAGAAAATAACTTATTATTAAATTACCTTAAATTCACAATTTCCAATTTTGACACATTCCCAGGATTGTTCATCAAAAGGATCACATCCAGTTACAATTATGTTTCCTCGAAAACGATACATTATTGTACTAACGTCAAAGTCGGTTTTATTAGCAACTTTGTTGGCAAGCCAGAAAATACTTTCTGCATTCAGTAATAAATATTGAGCTTGACTGACAAAAGATAACTCTGGTTTATCGCATTCTGAAAATATTTATTAAATTATTTTCTTATTTATATTTCTCATAAAAATATTTACAGACATAAAATTTCACTTAACTAATCAAAGAACCAAAAACATTACCTTTAACTTCGTTCGTACTTTTGCTTTGTCTGACTAATCGAAGTTTTGGTCTGCCCAAAGCCAAACTTAACCACTCGGACACATTAATACCACAGTCTACACCTTCAACTTTATGTCCGCAAATTTTTCCTTGGCACAATCTACCTTGTGTGTCTTCATCTCTGTTTTCATCTTCATCCAAAGGAATAGAACAATCCGGCATTCCTGGGTAACTCAGAATCAACTCTCTTTTTTCAA
Organism: Aradophagus sp. ZL-2020; assembly: GCA_022817685.1. Taxonomy (NCBI): domain Eukaryota; kingdom Metazoa; phylum Arthropoda; class Insecta; order Hymenoptera; family Scelionidae; genus Aradophagus; species Aradophagus sp. ZL-2020. The sequence continues at coordinate 3,423 of JABFOV010000142.1, read as the reverse complement.
AGCATATTTGTGGTCTAATGAGACAAAGGTTCACTTCTTGTTTTTGCGTCAAGCATACACCAAATGATGTGACAACCATCCATTCTCTATCATACTTTAACCCTTTACTACCTATTATCCAGGAATCCTTGATTTCGAAAAACCCACATGATTTTATTGGATAAATAAACAAGCTTTTCACTTTCATATTAGAAATTTTTGGAGATAAGTTGAATAAATAGGATTCCTTATAACTATTTTTTTGTTCAATTATTGGAGTTTCTGATTTTTTATTCAATAAATTTTCATTTTTCAATATATTATGCAATAAATGCTCCTCTAATTTTGTACTATTTTCAATACATTTGATATTGCCTCGACGGTTATCTGTTTTGACAACATTATTGCTTTTCACTGTCAAAGTATGATTGCTATAAAACTTTTCATTTAAATGTTTCTTTCCTCCAGAACTTTCCCACCAGGATGGCAATTGTACTACTTCTGGACCATCTAGAAAACAATTCTTAACCATCGTTAAAACCGTTTCAACGTGTTTTATAGTAGACATATAACCGAAAGAAATTCGTACAGCACCCGTGGGTCTTCCATTAACCAGGTCTTTAGTTCCTCCACATATGTAACCGGCATCATAATTCTCCAGCAGATCTTCATTGGATAATTTCAAATGTCTCTGGCAAGCTCCTGGATTGCAAAAGCAACCAGTTCGCAGGTGGATCTTGTAAATGGCTGCCATGTTAAGGACTTCCATGTAACCCACGTATTGACCATTCGATCTAAGAATATTGAAGGTCACTACTCCTCCTTGTCTGCTTCTATCTTCGTAATCTGTGTCTGAGTATAGTTCAACCAAAGGCTGACCATTATGATGGTGCATCACCATGAGTGAATGATGCAAGTGCCTAGCTAGAGAGAATACGTGCCGAGAAATTCGATTCATTGATAAACCAGATAAGATTTTCAATCCTGGCAGTAAGGATGCTATTGAGAGAAAAGGGATGGTTCCGTCTTCAAATCTGAAATATATGTATATTTATTTCTTCAAGGAATAATAGAAAAAAAAATCAAGAATTTCTGAACAAAGTGTCATTTCGGATTTCAAATTTGAATTCCGTGATTGAAGAAATTATTTAGAATCTTAATTAGAGTTTTAAACAAGAATCAAAATTATGTTTTGTTACATTTATATTACCTTTCTGACAAATTGCTACGTTTAACGTGGAACATCTTGGAACTCATTGAAATATTAACTGTTCCACCACCGTAATACTTTTTCTCTAAAATGTTAGCACTGCGATTTCGCACCAGCAATGTTCCGATTCCAGTTGGATAGCCAAACATCTTGTAAAATGATAAACAAACAAAATCCGGTTTAAAAACTGACAAGTTCAAGTCGTTAGTTGCGCAAAATGCGGCGGCATCTAGTAGAACGTACCATTTACAGTGCTTTTGCTCTGTAATCTTATGCAGTGCACCATTGTGCACTTCTTGAATCCATTCCAGCGGTAACTTCAGGCCAGAAAAGTTGCATTGAGCGGAGTAAACAAAAAGAGAGTTATTATCTTTGCAATCTTCTTCGTCTTCAGACATTTTATAAGGTTGATCGAATATGTCTGATAATTGGTCATAAGGCAGGCAAGTAATTTTAGTACTCTCCTGGCAGATAAGCTCTCGCATACCCAGAACGGAAGTGTGGCTGTCCTGAGTATAGACAAAGTGGCTGTTTTTTTGTCCAAATTTGAAGGTCTCTGCGACAACTTTCAAGGACGCAGTAGCGCCTGAAGTAAAAATTACCGTGTATTCATCTGATGTTGTATGGAAATGTTCTAAAATTCTGCAATCAAGTAAAATCAGTTGATGAATTGTGTTCAAGTCAAATTATGAATTTAAGTTACAAGTTGTAATTACAAAGTTATTAATATTGTAACTTAAGTAATTGCTTTTTGCATCTTGTAATTTGATTTAGTCCTTTTTAAAAATTACAAATTATTTTTTTGTTCACGACTGAACAAAAATTCGTTATAAATATTTCAGTATATAGTATGTAATTAATAGAAAAATAATGAGTTACTATAACTTTGGCAACATTTTTACAGTAAAGATTTTTTTAACTGTGTTTGTATATAACGTTCATTACTTAATGTATAACTGAAATAAACGGGACAACTTAATTACAATAACTAGTTCAACTTATTTACCTGTATCTTATACTTTCAATGGTATCGTATGTAAACGCACTGAATACACCTGCGGAATGTGGATTTGCATAAATTGTAGTTTGTAGATTCTGTGACACTTCTTTGATTTGGCTATCTGAATATAACGTTGCTCCTGAATGATCCAAGTAACATTCATCTGAAAGCAATAGTATATTAATCATTCACTTTCCTCTATATAAACAACAAATGTACACAATAAATACAAGACAAATATAATTTTAGATAATAATGTAGAAAGTAAACGAAGAAAACATGTATATCGTTAAAGATTAACGAATAAAAAACGTTTAAGCTGTTTTTTACCTTTTTTTCAATTTAATTTAATCTGATATAATTGATACAAGACACAAATATCTTTTTAACAATTAATTTACTTTTCCAAACCTAAAAAAATATAAGCAACAGTTACACCTTATTTACTCACCCTTAAATTTTGAGAATTCATCTTCGAGGTGACGTTTAATTTCTTCATCGTAAACGTCAAAGTATGACAAAGTTTTCGACAGATCCATCGCTCACGACAATGATTCTGATAATGCAGCGCGCTACAGATTGTGTAAGAACATTACCCAACCGATGTAAATCGAGTTGTATACTGATCGTAATATCTCGTGCATTTTGAGACACGAGCGTATATTAATATAAAACGAATGCGAGGAAATAAGAAGCAAACAGGAAGATAGAGGTAGAGGAGGTGGTTAATTCAAAATGAACGTTGGATTTGAATTGATTGTATATCACTTTGTATGATTATCCCGATAATTGTGACAACTAAATAATAAAGGATGGGATGAGTGGCTGATAATTCTAACGAATGACAATTCGTTTCGACTGAAATCTTTTAGGTAAAATAACAGGGACTGATTATGTTTTTTCTTTTTTTTTTTCATTTTCTTTTATTGGATTTTACTCTTTAAATATATCCTTTATAATTTTATATACATTTTATATACATTTTTATATACATTTTTACATAAAATAATTTAAGTATAAAGTCGCACGCAAAATTTCATTTTTATTTTCCATTTCGAATTTAATTACAGTTTATTACAATTTATCTTGGTACGAAAAATCATCATTTTTTGGATACTGTTATTTTGGATATATACAAATATAATTTTTATTTAAAACTTGGCAGATATAAATGAACATAACCTACGGATCTCGTTATTTGTTTCTATTATCAAAACTGCGAATTCCGCATAAC
>JABFOV010000141.1:9273-52169 GCA_022817685.1 Aradophagus sp. ZL-2020 | reverse complement strand
ATATATATATATATATATATATATATATATATATATATATATATATATATATATATATATATAATATATATATATATTAATAATGATGACAATAATAATGACAAAAAGAAAACGTTGAAAAATATTAATAAATAATTTAAAGTTGTAAAAAAGGTTAATAAAAAATTAATTGTTATTTGCAAGAGCTAAAATCATATATTTAAAATTGCATAATTTTATTAATTTTTCATTAAATATTAAAATATCATACAGAGACATTTAGTAAATATTCATGTCGTACGTCTCTATTTACAACACAAACCAGTATTCAAACGAATAATTATCGCGAATTATTAAATAGAAATTAGAGATTATCCTAAATAATTTAACCTTATAACCCGGTCAAAACCACGTGTTTATTAACTAAATTTGTACTGAATCTAACGAAATCATTTTTAGTATATTAATTATTTTCCCGAGTTAAGGTTGAATGTTTTATTTCGAACGAAAAAACAACGTGCTTCAAAAATCAAAATCTTCATTTTCGTAAATATTTTTGGTTATCTCGAAGTTTCCTTTATAGTTTCGTTATCTTATTTTTCAATATAGGTAATATAATATTAATATACTAAATTGATTTTTTAATACAATTATATATTTTTGATTTTATATATAATTTTATATATTTTTATATATTTTTTATATATTTTATATATTTATATATTTTTTATTTTATATATAATTATATATTTTTGATTTTTTGATACAATTATATTAAATTTATATGAAAATATAAACGAAATAATTCCAATGATTTCGACTCGCTTCGGAGGAAAAGTATTCTTTAATGAGCTGTGCAAAATGTGCACGAATGTGTCTCGTTTTTAAGTATAAACTTGTCGCGTTCTAACGAACCCGGAAAAACACTAAGTTGAGTCGCGGTGTGTTACAGTCGGCCTTGGCTTGCTTACACAGTTGTTGTTAATTATCGGATTGTTTGCATTAAAATACGTCGATCCACGGGCCAAAATAATTGGACGTGTTTCCGCGCCGCGGACGTCTCGCATTGTTCGTCCCTTTGCGCATTAACTCGCGCTCTTTGCGTTGTTAAATATAAATTGCACTTCCTCGTTCGTCGCGTGTTTTTGAAACCCCTTGCTCGACTTTTTGCACAGCACACTTTATAATGACCGCCACCCAGCCGACCTACTGTTTTAACTATAGCTTTTATTAAAATAAATAAGGTCGTATTTAACCATATATGATTATTTGTGGACCGTATGAAGATAGAATTTTAAGAAAAATAAAAAAAGGCTAAAAAAAATGGTACACATTTTTATTTTATTATTATGAGTTATGGAAAACTTTTGGGTTGTTATGTTCTTTTAATTTTCCACACAAAGATTTCAGGTGAATGAAATTTGAAAGTATTGTAACATTTTCAAATACAGAAGTTATTGAAAATGAAAATGTCAAATTTAATATGCCATAAATATAAATATCAATTGTTTGTGTTGTTCACCCTTCGAGACAACGAAAACAATTTGAGTTTTATATTAATATTTACATTTCCGTATACATCGCGATCTTTTAAAAATCCCTTTTCTTAACTTATCAAACATCTTCGAACAAAGAAGTACCTCTGAATGTGGGAAAAACGAAATCAATGTGTCCTAAGCATTCGCTCCCTTTTTGTCTTTATTTCACATGAATCGCAGATAGCTGACAAAATTGTCTTTTATTGACCCAATCGTAAAGTGAATACGTGTCACATGAAGAACCTTCTTTAACAAGAATAAAGGAAATGGAAGACCAGGAACATTATCCAGGCCGCCAAGTCCATCCAGAGGTAGCTCTTCGATGATACAGATACTGCAGCTATAATTTACTGTATGTCGCTAAATCGATAGTTATGGTCGCGCGTGAATCACGGAACAATACTCGGTGGGGAAAAACGCCGTAAAGCGTTTCTTATTTCGTAAAGCGAATGAAAAATTTCGGTACAAAAATGTTTACTTCAAAAGCAGACATTTTACAACCGCCCAAGTCGAAGTAGCAGAAATTGATATGGCTTTGACAAGGTTTAATGCATGGTATCAGCATGGCACAGATCAGGAAACTTTTTTCTCAGGTCCATATTCAGGCCGGCCGGAATAGCAAAATTTTTACCGTTCGGGTCCTGTCATTGCCATATCAATTTCTACTAATAAGGCCATAGTATAGGGAGTAGCATATGGCATCGACGTGGTTCTAAGCAGGCAACTTTTCTTGTTTAGGGCTATAGAGGTACCCGATTGAAAAAATGCTTTATTAAAGTTACACTGATGCTGTATAACTAGGGCCTAATCAGGCCTTACAATTGCTACTTGCAGGGTGACCAGATTCGTGGGAAAAGTCGCCAAAACTGACAACACTTTTAGTTATCAGTTTTGGTAACTTTTCCCACGAATCTGGTCACCCTGGCTACTTGCGCTTACAAGCGTCGTGCGTCTTTTATTATAATCAAGTAAAAGTGAAGACAAGGGGAATGAATAAACAAAATGATACGAACAAAAATAAAATACGATGCAAAAAAATTTTTAGTATGTTTCTGAAGCACACTGAATTTCAGATGCAACTTGACGCAAAAATGAATTTTCGTATTGAGCAAGTTATTGCGACGAATCGTTTGTCTTGCGCGAGATGGTTTGATTTTATCGACGATAATGGCACTTGGCTCAAGAACGTCGCGAAACTTTTCGCCGAGCGTAAAATGATAGACTTTGAATCCACGAGCTCCTCTCATGCGGCCGACGAAACGAAACAAAGTGATTAAATAAATATGAGTTTCATTTGTACGCTTTTATTTGCCCGGCATTTTATCTTAATATTGAGTTACAACATATTGCTTTTATCTTATTACGAAGTTTCGGGTTTGTAAATCGCGACACGAGTGCTTCAAGAATAAGTTCTCGACGGTTTCAAGTATAAAACGTCTTGTGATTCGTTTCGAGTTGATGGAAGTCTCGAAATTGTCGAAATAAGCAGGCGAAACTGGCTCGAGATTCTTGTTTGTCCGATTTAAACGTAATTAATCACACGATTCGCAGTAAGTTTTGTTAATTAAAGTTATTTTGCAGACGGAAAAGGGCTGATTATTTTATTGAATTTGTAATGCGAAATGTTTTGTCAGCTGAAATTTATTAATTTACTTTGGAACGAATGAAAGGAATCAAGTATCTCGTTTAAGATTTTTCGTGTATGAAACATCAGAAAGTGCTACGCAGTCCGCTGAATGGTTTTAGAAGACAATTTCAAAAACTCAGTGTAATTTTCAAATAAAAAGAATAACTTGCCTCAAACTAAAATTATCTTGATATAGCAATTTGTGGCACAAATTTGTGCTACAAATTAATTTTGCAATTAAATAATTTGCATGCATACAGTGTCTAGACAACCCACAGTCTAGACAAAAGGTATACATTTTGCTGCTATTTTAGAAATTTGAATTACTTCTTAACTGCCGTCGGTAAAACAGATCGAAATTGATCCATCTCATCGAAATCACGCTCACTCTCACGGAAGAAGGGCGCGGCTCGGCAATTCGATCGCTGACCTTTGTTTCGCGTACTGGAAAAAGGTTGCCGTGTCTTTTCACTGTAAATCCCCGGGTGATAACCTCTCGCGACCACCGGTCGCGTAATTATACCGCTCGACGGCAGAATTATTGAAATCGCTCCCAGTTTCTGAATAACTCGTTACCATGCCCCCGAGCCAATTGATCCGAACTTATCTTATCGCCGAACGCAGCGACGCGTCGCGACGATTCCCACGCTCTAGAGGGCGCCAGTGGCCGTTCGCAGATGGCGCGCGCGGCGCTTCACTTGTGTCGCGGGAGAGCTGAGTCATCTCGAGGGAAAGTTTCTGCCGATGTCGACAGCGAGTTACGATCGCACTTTTATACTGAAAAATAGTGCTCGATCTTGCTGGATTTCACCAGCAGGTGTACGTGGCGGCGCGATTAGCGCCTCGGACGATTAACCTAATTTCACCGGCGCTGCACCTGAACCCATTCCGATTATACCTAAATAATCATCTACGTGCGACAGCCACTTACACGGGCGCGCTCGAATGCGCTCGTAAATGCTTCTCTTCTTAATAACTCTTACCTCATCTCCCGCGCCGTTACGGGCCCGCGACAGCGATATTTTTGTTTCCCGCATGAAACAATGTAGGATAATGACATTGCGTCTGTTGCATTCGTAATTAGTCGGGGCCATTGTGTAATCCTGGCGTTCCTAAAGCGCGACTTATCTTAACGAATTAAAGTTGGTTCAGGGATCAGCTTGCGTTTAGTCTATGAACCAGCTCGGGCTCCAGCCAGGAGAGAACGTTGTTTTAGACCGTAATTAGGCCAGGGAAATTATATTTTGCGGTGGATATCAGTGATTCCAGTTTAATGGCTAGGATTACGAGATTCGTATCAATGACTGAAAGTGACGTTAGTTTGCATATTCGCAGCTTTCGATGGATCGATGTAGTTTCAGGCGAGATGGATTACGCTTCTTCTGAAAGTCTTCGTGGGATGAAATTTTGATTTGTATAAGCGAGTTTTGTGGTAAAAATTTTCATGAAATAGAGTTTCGATCATCGGAAATCAAAATCATAATCTGCAAAATTTAAAACAAAGTATTTAATTTATTAATTTTCTTTTTACCTTTTTTTTCAATTCACAATTGTTCGAAATTGAAATTCGTACTAAATAAACGTTACGAACATCCTGCACATGATATATGAAATTTTTCGCGAAAATCAATACGCAATTTTTTTTGTTACTAAGAAAAACTTCGACATCTTTTAATGCAGAGTTAACATCAACAACAGAACATTATTGTGAGGTACTTCACAGTAATATTATACACGTACATTTTTTTCAATCGTACAATTTTTTCTGAATCCGAAAACGAAACTCAATATTCCAATATTCCCTGATAAAATGTACTTGTTCCCGCGCGAATCCCAAGATCGCTAACAACGATGGCACTTTTATAAGGCCGTCGACATTCTTACGCCAAAAGCTTGGCAATTTGACCCGCGCAAGTGCATCGCGCAGGTCATGTGCCGATCGGCTTGCGGAAGTTGATGCTTCAATCGACAGCCACACCGATAGCAACGGGGAAGAAGCCTGCGAGCGCCCGAGGCGTCGTGAATATACCCGGATCCGGCGCGCGAGGCTCTTGAAACCGATCGAGAAACCGGTTTCGCGAGCGCCCCCTCCCTTCACCTGCCTCACTTCCGATAATGGGTCGTCGTCTTCGTAGGAAGAGGGCCGTCGCTCCCCTTCCCCCTCCTCGCGTTCTTCAAATCGACGCGCCGAGCATTCTAACGACCGGCACCGTCAGGTGGCGCGTCGATCGGCCGATTCCTCGAGGTGAAAATCCGCTCGCGGTGTCTGCGATCGGTCTGCCGTCCGCGGCTTATAAAAGCTTATGCATCTCGCGAGTTACGACAGACCGATCGCGATCGCGCTGGTCCAATTACAGCCGGCTACCGGCGCGCTTAGGAACTAGTCGATCGAGCTCGCTCGGCGATCGGCGATACCGTTAATTTTCAATTTTCATACATGACAACCGGATAAAATTGAATCGGTTTGAAAAAAAAAAGTGGGAGAAGGCAGTCGCCTATGGCACTCGGCTACGATGTAACGGTGAATTTGCAAGTCTACAGAAAATGGTTTTCGTTTGATCTTTTTTCTTAAAAACAAGCTAGTAATAATTTGTAAAGAAACGTCTATTTCGAAAACTTAATTTTTCTTAAGAAAATATTTAGATCAGAGAATAAATTAAAATACAGTAGTAACCTTCTTTTTTTAATTGCTCCAAAATGTTATCAATTTTGAGTTCATGATGAAGACGCAAAAGCCGCGATTGAAATAATTTGTTGTTTGTTTTTCGGGATAACGTGGCGTTTTTTAAAATGTTTATATTCTTTACAAACAAATATTGCGAATTGCACGTATTTCCATCCAACAACGAATAAGCTTACTGATTGAATATCATCTTAGTGTAAAATTACCCAGAACTATTTTCTGAAGATATCGTTTGAATCCATTGTCACCTTATAGTTTCGCTGCTTCTCGAATTTCGCTAACTCCTAGAGAATATATAATCAAACACCGTATCCCTAATTTCACTTACACGAGAGATCCAAAGTTGCTTCACAATACCGCACATTAAAGAGGATATCTCGCTGCGTTTCAGGTTATTTCGAAAAACAATCGTCGAAAGAAAGTGCATTTTCTAAACTGTAATTTTTTCCCCAATCGTATCGACTCTGGTTGAGATTTGCGAACAAATTTACGAAACAGTGCAATGTAAAGCTCGCGCTCATTCCGACAACTTCGAGATTCAATGCATGTTACGCGTTCGTGAGATTTCCATTAACAAATAGCCTAATTATAGACCCTTGACCGCAGGATGTTTAGAAATGATTCTAGAAATTGAACATGTATCTCAGCCAACGGAACATGCATCAACTCAGATAAAATACGGACTTCCGGCGAATGAGATTCGAGTCTAAAATCCAAAGTTTTCGTTGAATGGTAACGACTGAATGATTCCCCAAATATTTTCTGCTAGCGCTTTCTGTTGAATGATAAAATTGACTTCGATCGCAATCTATATAATTTGCGTTAGGAAAGTCGTGCGATGTAAAAAGTATTTTTTTATGACTTCGAAGTTATGGGTAGCACTGATAAGAGTTATTAGAAAGTTTATTTAATTACCGAATTTTTTACATTCATTTAACTGTCATTTTTATTTAGCTAGTTTGGAAAGTTATATTGCCCAATAACAATAGTTCTTCGATTCGGCTCAATCGTGAACGCGTGTTTCATTTGAACTAATGTTCTCATTAAAACGATTAAAGTTTCGTATAGAGGGGTTAAGAATGAAAGGCCATTGAGGAGTAACATCGGGACAGCCGATAACTTTCAGTTCACGAAACGAATCGATCTACGTTGAAAAAGCTTTCGGTAATTAATAAATGCATCCTCCGACATATTTCAAACGAGAAGTATTTGAATTGTGGGCTGCGCCAAGTTTTTAACTTAATTGAATTCCGTTGAAAGAGATCGAACCATCTTGCGGATACGTCGCGGCTTGAATTTCGCGATATCCTTTCGATATCCTTTGCCTTCTTTTCAAAAAATGCGGTTCAATTACATCTTCTTTAAGATAAACTTTTTTTAAAAATAAGTCAATTCGTCTTGATTAAGTAGATGAAGCGACATTTTTTTAACGAATTTTCTTCACAGATTTTCTTTAAAAATTAGTAATAAAACCATTGATGTTTAATTCTATGAAGTAAGTTACTTTCATTATCTCTTTAATTCACGTACTATAAGTTTTCTACATTTATTAGTAAATGAAAGTTGAATCCTTTGCAATTTTTTGTATTAAAGAACGATATTGTTTGCCAGATGATTTCGCCAGAATGGATCTGAAATATGAATTTATTATAAAAATATCCAAAATAATATCGCAAAAATTCGCAACGTTATTTTTTTGCAACGAATTCCAATTTCGATCGAATCGAAAAAATTACATTTCTAGAAGAATACATTAATTGAATGATGAAATATTGTTTTAAAAAATTTGCACAAATAAATTCGAGCTTTAATTTTGATTTTCCACAGACGAAATTGTTTCTAATTCGTTGCAAAAAACGTTGCGAATTTCCTGCATAAAATAAATAAATTTTTCCGATAATAACATATACCTCGTTGAACTATATTATTTTATTGACTGTCTTTACAAGTGAATTTTACATAAATTTGTAAGTAACTTATTTTCATGATCGACGTACAAAACTAATCGTCTCTCAATGCAATCGAGTTTTACTTGCCCGAACCAAACATTTTTAACAACGAACAACCCAAGACCAACCTTTCGTCGTTGACTCGCGCCGCGGTCAAAGGTCAAATGTTTGCGCTGAAGGACGGAAGGAAGCGCAACTTGAGGAAATTCATCAAAGAAATGCGTCGGAGTACCGGTGGAATAAATGTTTCAGCGTCTGCATAAACGCGCCCGAGGTAAAGCCTCGCCCCGCCGTGGGAGCGTAAAAATGTCCTTTGTGAAACTTAATAAGAGTTGACGGTAAATAAGGACGATACGATTGCTGAAAGCGAGTGCACCTTTGCCGCTTCCCGCGCCGGAAGCCGGGCCACGAGATATTGCGAGTCAATTTCGACCGCAGAATCGACGGTAACGACGTCCCGTAAGCCAACCGCCCGGAAACCTGTAATGAGACATTGTCGCGGTGAAACGTTCGTGGCAATATTACACGGCCGTCGCAAGTTCCGCCGTATCAATTTGTAACCAACGGCCGCGTTACGATAATCAAGTTCCCGATCGCGAACATTTGTTTGCATTTCGAATTTTCCGCCCAAAAATTACCGGCGCTTGATGTGACACCTGAAAATGAATTCCACTTTCCACGTTTCACAGTGCTACAAGTCTTTTTTTCTTATCAAAATATAAAATTGTCTCGATTTTTGGTCGATACATTTTTCCGTCGATAAATGATTTATCCTGAAACGACGAACATCTCTACGAATATTTCATAGCTGTTACTAAAGTTGTTTGAAAAAAATTTACTTTTTCAGACGACTTTATCATTTTATTATAGAACATATAATCCAACTCAGTGAATTAGCATTTCGTTAAGAGGATTGTAATTAAGAAAGCAGATTATACTTTAATAAGATGAGATAAAAAAGTGAGTTTAACAAGTGATATAAAACTGTATTATAATTGTAAACAACCGATGTTTAGGAAAGTAGATGCGAGAATAGAGTTAGTTGCATGAAAATACGTTGCTTTTGCACTTTTTCTTCTTTACTTTTTTTTCGCAACCAACTCTTGAATTAAAACCGAACTTTACGATCAGCACTATTATGTCTAATTTATGTTTTACGTAACTTTTACAACACAATGAAATAATTAAAAACGGCCGAAAGCGGTAGTTAAACTTGAAAGTTGTAAGAAAAATTCGACAGTATATTTGCTTTGTTATATGACGTTTTAATATTACTATTAAAAGCGAGCGTCCGAATTTACAACTTTCTAATAATTTAATTCATTTTTGTAATTACGGTTAATATCACAAATGTTGAAGCATCCATCAAATTCAAGCGAATCACTCATTCGACGCAGTTTAAGCAGCCCGCGTTATATAAGGCCGTAAAACCAGTCTCGTGTTCAAAGTTCCGCGCAGTTGTTGCAAACGCGATAACATAATATTTGTCGAGAACATACAAGAAATTGAGAACCCGGAGTTGCGCTTCCTTTGAATTCAATAAAGAGGATTAATTTTTGTAAACGAAGTGCAAAACACCCAACGACTCAGATCACCAAGCGGAGCAAACGAGATTCGAATTTTCGTTTGTTCATCATTTTCCCTTTTTTATTATATTTTAATTTCAGTAATTATTTGAGGATTATAAAAGCAGTGTAAAAAATAAGGTAACGATGAACTTTAAACAAATTAACAAACGAATAAAATAGTACTGGAATTAATAAAGAAAGAAAACATTATGATACAAAAAACAATAAAACACACTTTCCATGATGTGTAACTTCGACGAAAACACTTACAGGTGTTTGATCCAAAGTATAGTATAATAAAACACTTTTCCTTTTTCCATATCATTTAAATTGGCGCATGACGTCAAATTGTTTAAATTTGCTCGAACAAAAATCTTCCTTCCAACATACACATATTGATTCCCTGACAAATACCACGTTCTCAATGTAAAAAAAATTGTTCATTCGAACAAGAACCGTAAAACTCTGAAAATTGTTAATTAACCCAAGTAACTCGAAGCGCGTCTTATATACGGCCAGTTAATTATTGGATTGGCTTCTGAATTTGATCGGGGCCGTCGTCGGCGTAGCAAGATGTCCCTTCCACCTCGCGGAAAATGCAAAGCGGAACGACTCATAACCGTTATTAAGCTCCCGTGGAAGCTGCAAGAAAAATGCACTGTCAAATGGCCGGGAAATGGGACGCGCCGGGAGTGGGTTATTTGCGCGTAAACGTAATTAATGAATTAGTCTTGCTGCGAATGCCCCGGCGTCGAATGAAAAGTGTCGTTGGACCATCGTTTTTTTTATCTCCCTCTCTCTCTCAATGCACCGCGCCGGCGCGAAGAAAGCCCCGGATATTTCGCAGTGTAATTATCTTATTCGTCTTCGCCGTCGACATTTTACACGGATGAATGCCGCGACTCGAACGGCGCAAGTGAATTTGTTGAAATTGTTTGCGTTACCGAGGCTGAAAAGCGACATCTTTTGAATTCGCGGTTCATGCAGCCACTCAGTCGACCCTCCTTCAGCAATCAAGTTGCCTCGTGAAAAGACGCGCGTACAAGCAAATGTACACCGACGCTACCGACCGTCCCGGCCGGTCATTTATTAGCCGCCTCTCGTAAGCCGACTTTCATTAATCCGCGATAATAGTTCGCAGTTGGCTTCATTATGAAACTCGAAAGCACCATTTTCAAGTGCTACTTTACTTTATATCTATTCTCTCCCTCTCTTCCTCCATCGGCCGTTTTCTTTCAGCGTCCGTTTTTCTTCCTTTTTTCCGTTTCCCCCGTCCTTCGCGTTTCCTCTTTCTTTCCGCGTTTCTTGGACTCCTTTTTTTGTCCTCTCCCCCCGCTGTTTTTGCAGGTAGCTGATTAAGGTACAATGTTACTTTCTACGTGCCTTTTCTAAGCCGCCGTCTTCTCGTGAATTCACATTTGTCACGGCGTTTTTATTTGCTGAATAATCGTGTCGTCTTAAGAATCGTTCACTTTCTACAGGGTCTTAACGCGAATGTATAAATATCAGTTTCCGGTTGACGGGTTCTGGATTTAGGTGGTTGAAAAATGGATGGTTTTGTGGTGTAATGCTTGACGAGGGAAAATGAGTTTTAAGTTGGAGGATCAAAGAGCTACTAACTTAATATTTGTTTTTTTTTCTTCTTATTTTTCCGAACGAAAAAATAAAATGTGTTGGTATTACTCGTGTTCGGTTCGTGATACCACACTAAGAAAACAAAGTGGAAAAAGATGAACATTGGATTATTAATGATGAACGAAACTTGACTCATTGATAAAAAAAACTGGATGCCAAATTTAAGGCATATTTTATATTCTATTTTAACTTACTGTTTTTCCTCTTTTTATGAACGGATTCCTTTTATTACAAAAACAACCCATTCACGACAAAAATAATACACTTTTAATGAAAGAATTTTCAACAATATGACAAAACAGCGAAAAAAGTAACTGAAACCTTCGTTCAGTATGAGACACCGTTTGATATGTATGTAAATTTTTTTGTTCCAGGTAAGAAGCAGCGCAATTGTCCGGCATTTCGAAGTCAGCGACGAGGTAATAAGACAATCCCGAAGATCCCGCGGCAAAAAGGCGTGATTGTCGCCCGCGGCGAATTTGCATGCTCATTGCCGGCGCGGCAATAAAATCAAAACAGCGGCGCGGCTCGGGCTTTTTATGCGGCGCATTTTCATCCGCCGCGACGAACTTGCGGCATTAGCCGAACTCGAATCCCAAAGCCAATTTCAACTCTTGTCGCCGGCCCGGGTGCTGTTTACGTATCCCGGCTCGTTTCTTAATCCCCTCACCGGTCCGTTCCGATTCAACGGCCCGCGCCCCGGCGAATAAACAGCGCGAGCTGCTCTTTTTCGTCCGCCACGGCCGCGAAAACTTCACTCCCATCGGGGGCCGGGTCTATAAATAATTCTTATTTGGATTTATGAAAGCCACGCGACTCCGAACTTTCGGTAATCCGGTTTCCACGACGGAACGCGAAATTGCCTCTGATGTAGATATGCAAACTTTGAGGAATTACAAATTTTTTTTCTCGAGACATATGGACCGTTGTCGGTTCACGGGGTCAAAATTTTCGCGTTCCGTTTGGCGCGTGGATTACGAACACTTTGATTGTTTTAGATTTCTGTAAAATAATATGAAAAAGAAACAATTGACACCGTGTTTTACTTGTGGAAAAAAAATTGTTTGTTCAAAACGGATACAAATATTTTTTGAATTTATTAAACAATTTTAATATAATAATGAAAACAAACTTCGACTCCGTGTGGTTTTTTAAATTTGAACAAAAAGGTTGCCAAATTTCAATCATTCAGTTTCTTCAAAATCTATTCAGTTTCAGTTATTCAAGAATAATTTTCAAAAATAACATTAAATGATTAACTATTTCGTCGATTAGTTATCGATAAATATTGCGATAATAATCCCTTTTAATTTACGGATAAATACTGTAACAATAGGAAAATAGGTTCTGTTATTTTTGTACGTACGTCAATAATGTATTATTAATTAACATAAATATAATATGGTTTATTTCAATATGTGTACACATTTTTGTGTATACACTTTGGCAGATGATGTTATTTTACGATCGCGAATAATTTATGCGCGAAATGAGCGAACGCATATTATTTCACAATTAAATTGTTTTTCATGCTCGCGGCGTTTCAAATTAGCCAATTCAATTAACTAATTTTCTATTACGCCGAAGCAAAGCTCAAAAGAAAATAATAACATTTTTACACTTTTAATGAATGCAACTTTTTTAAGAAATAAATTAATAACGAGTACAACTTGTCTGTAAACGAGAAACTTAATGTCTCGAATTCGAAGTTTGTTAATTTAATTACGTTTTTACTCAGTCTTTTTAAAATATTTATATAAAGTTAAATTACCAAAACACAGACGGAATATTCAATTTCCGTTATTTAATGGCAAGGTAAAACAAACTACATACTTATCCTTATTTCATCTCTTTTTCTTTTTTTTTTTCTCTTTAATAAAAGAAACATCGTTGCAGAATATGAACTGTAATACAAAATTTGAACCAATTAATTTATCAACTTCCAAATGCGCTCGCATTTTCATTAAAAATAATTTTCCAGCTCTGTTTTGTGCCAAGCAATTTCTGGCAGCATCTTTTCATTCGTTAAAAGTATTTCTTTGCTACTCGAGAATATAATAAAACGTTCGAGGCGAAGCAGATAGAATGATTAATAAAGGTCGGTCCCTATCTCTTACGTTTCCGTGCAAAGGAAGCCTCGGCCGGCCGAACCACGCCTGTTTGTCGTCGACTCAAATTCATCGCGAACGATGTTGAAAATTAATTAGGTTACATTGACACGAACGCGACTGGAACACAAGTATTTAATCAAGAAATTTCGCCAATGATCGAGGCCCGTCTCAGCGCCAAATTCAAAAGTCCGAGCCTATGCCGAATCGACGCAGTGCGTCCCGAAAGACGCTCTACCATTTTACTGATAATAATTTTGCAGTTAACTTTACTAGCCTTATTATAAGACTAGTAAAGCTAATAAAGGTCGAAGACCGAAAGAATCAAATAGTAAAACTTACAATGTACAAGAAATAATTTTTCATTTTATTTCTTTACTTGATAGTGAAAATTTCTTCACTATCACTCACTCACGTGAGTTTAAAAAAAAGCTCACGCAAAGTTTCATGAAAATACTAATCTTGTCTCGTTTCCCTGAAACAAAAAATACCACCGATCATTCGACCTTTTTAATTTCTTGCGCGCATTCTTAAAACCTTTCCTACACGGGCGAGTCTACTGGCACGTCCTTCTCGTAATTTCAATTCAATTTGATTACCGGCGTGAATCGGGTCGCGTATAGAAAACGGCCGCGTACGAAACGCGATCATAAATGACAGACGACGATCGGGGTACAGCATTTTCGCTTTATTCGTTATCAGGGCTGAACGGCGCGGCGCGGTAAATTGTGTCAAGCTAAAAGTGCACGAGGTATCAATCGCGACTGACGTTTGCATTCCTGTTTAATGGTTTCCCGTCGTCGTCGAGCACTCACCTCTGACACTCGTCAACGTGTCTTGGCTGCATATCAATGCCTTTTCCACCCGGTTATTTGCGTACCCGCTTTCTTCGATTCCCCGCGAGTCTAGCGGTAAACAGCGCCATCTACCGAACACTCGGCAATGAAATATTGATATTCACTCGCTCGATGGGAACGAATCGCGGGAAGGGGAGTGAGATTTGCATCGTTTTCGCGATGCAGGAGCATCGCTACTTTGCGCTTCCCTTCCCGATCTGTTCCCAGGAAACGTTGAAACTGAATCGCCATTTAAATGTTGTGCATTGTGTCTCGCAAGGAAACGCGGTCGTATGCGTTCGGCAAATCTGCATTATGCAGTTTAAAAGCAAATATTGACGGTAAAATTCAAGTGAAACTTTACGACTTCGAAGTGCAGTTCCGCTTAGCTTAGATGTTTTCTGTGCGATTTTACACTCCTTTTACATCGTTGAAAAGCTCGCATACTTTCGGTTGCCCATCAACGCAGAATTCATTGAGACGGTAACAAAACAAAAAGTTAATCGCCCGGGGAGACTTTCATTGGCCCGGCCCTGATTGACGACTCGATACAGCGCGAGACAAAGGCGCCCGATGAATAGTCGGTCGAGCTCAGATTCGGTAGCGCGGGCGTCTTGACGACTCGGCATCGTTAGCCAGAAGATAGCGGGTTATTAATTGCTGCGGAACGCTCGGTCCCGGAGCCCAGATCTTGCAGTGTCATTCGCGGGCGAGCGCCCTCATGCGGCGCACGCATGAGCGTTCATACAACGACGATGATTTAAGCGAATCTCCGACGGCGCAACGAGCCGGGCATCTGTTATGACGACAGTCATCAATTTGGCCCTTGTTTTCGAATGACAAGCAGCTGGCAGCGGGCGCACAATGGCATCGGCCCTGGTGCTCCGCTCGATGGAGATTAAATTATTAATCGCTCGAAATTCCTGCGATCAGCGTAAACGCCGCGGACAACGGGTGCATCCAAGTCGCGAGCCACGCCGGCTCTTCGGGCTTCAATGCCAATTCACCACCGACGTTTCATGATTTGCGAAATGGATAGTCTAAATACAACGCTTGTCGTAGGGTCTGCAAGTACGTTTGAAATGAATCGCCAATTGGTAGGTACGGCGGAGAGTTTTGTGACGATAACGACAATGATGACGATGACGGTGATTACGACGATAACGACGAGGACGATGGTTGTGATGATGACGATGACGATCAAAAGTAACCATTTTCAACCTGTTGGCACTGGCTCAAATTAGGACAACTTTTTTTCTTTTCCTGAGAACACTGCAGTCGTTTTATCCAAGTTGGAAAAGTTTTGTCTTTTACTCACTTTTATATGTATGTTTACACGAATAGAAAAATTCGACCAAATTAGTAAATAACTATATACCTTTTGTAAGTCGTCTATACCATTTTGGTATAAGCAGTTTCCACTTTTATCTCGAATTTTTCTCCAATTTCAAACTTCGCACTCATATTATAGTTTATCTTTTCTCGTATTTAGATTGCAACTAAATCAATCGAAATAAAAGACCAAGTAATTATTGACCTATGCCGAGGAGCTCTGAATTTATATTTCACATTCCCTTGACAATTTGTGGCGCTAATCATTCTTTTGCCTTCTCCTGAATGCAACGAACTATTTTTATCTTCATTAAAGGTCACTTGTTTCCGTATGATCACGGGTCATCCGATACAAAAGCATCCTAACGCTTGGTTTGATTGAAATTTGCTATGCTGAAGAGCGAACTCTCACGTCGTAGAAACGAAACAGCGTCAAAGCGAGCGGCATTGTGCCGAAGGAAAGTCGCGTCGACACAATGCAATTTGATTCACTTCACTTCAGCCGTGCCTGATAATTACTCAAATATCTCCGGCCAGGTTGACCCCGGTGCTCGGTTGATTTCAATAAAACGGCGCTTAGTTTTAAATAATCCGCCAGCCGGCGAACATAAATTAGAATCGGGCGAGCTTTTTCTCGCGAACCGAGCAAGCGGGCCGAGATATGTAACGCGATCGCTGAATGGGTTGTAATTCATCCAAGTTTTTTTCGCCGGCCGCTGCCGAAACCGCAGCGCTCTCGAGCTGAAGTAGTACATGGCTCAGCAGGCAGGTTGCGAGATACGGCAACGACGAAGAACCTATCGCCGGCAACGGCGATTTATCACAAAGCGACACTCAAACGAATTGTTCTCTCGGCCAACGGAATCGCAAGCGCCGTACCCCCGACACTTTTCACCAATTGTCCCGTCAAGAGGATGCGGTCTGTTTCGTCGTTTCAGTTAACAATTTCGAGTGGCCAGTCATGCGTCGTGGCGGGAAAAAGTACTCCTGATGGGAATTAATGATTAACCTTTGCAGTCCAGTCGCTAATGACAGCCTGGCAAAAAATCATTCGCATTCCGAAGCTCTATAGTTTGGTTGCCGATCGTGCTGTAAAAGCCACGAAGAATTTTCGTTTCGGAATTATTGAAATAATCGACAATAAATTGCGAAAACATTTGTTTTAAGATCCCAAATGGCTTTTTTTATGTAGATAAAATTTCCAACGTTTATTAGTAAACGAAAATTACTGTAATATAATTTAACAACACATATTTTAATTAGAACTGAAAATATTGTGTTCTGAAAGTTGAATATATTCATAATTTTTCTTGTAAAATTATTTCATAAGATATACCATCGTTTGTAGACGTAGAAAATCTTATCAAATTTAATTTTCGTTTACTAATAAACGTTGGAAATTTCAGAATCATTCGTTTTTCTTGTTTCAGTTGTATGATTTTTTACTCTTAAAAAATGGGTCATGATAGGTCACGACTCAATGAAACATGACTTTCGGTCTGACACTTGAGTCTGATCGTTTAATAAATTTATAGGAAAATTAAATTTTGTAAGTGTCCTGCATATTCAGATGTAGATCTTAGTTTATGATACTGGTCTGTAGATTGCTTTTTTTTTCTTTACAGAGAACTTTATATTATGTTCCGCAAAGCAGTTTCGATCTACCGACTAATTTAATCGAATTCGTGTATACATAATTGAAGTTAGATGTACCTACTCAGTAATCGAGTCGGCTTCGTGTTCAACTAAACGAACCGATAATCGTGTAAAACTGTCACAACTTCTTTTATTTTCCGCTTTGCGTGTTTTTTGGCAGGTTTATTTTTCGGAAAATTGCGCGCACCCAGGGGAAATACGGGCAACGAATGTTTTTGATACTTTCTTCCAAATTACACCAGCTGGGACATATTCTTCACCGATGATCACTCCACTTATTACCAAATTATCTTCGTCGTTTTAAAAATCTTTTATTCAAAACTCGTTACAAAGAATGTTTTACGTTGCATAATGTTTAATATAAAACTCTTAAACGGAATTCCTGATTTATTAAAGTTTCACCCGAGTAAAGGTATCCTCCCTTAAGTATTATAGTTCCTCGTCGAACTTTATCTGACTACTTGATCGAAGCGCGGACTAGACGAAGCGCTACGTTTTCATGCCGGACTTTTATAGCCCGGGCAACAAAGGTCCGAGATTTCAGCTCGACCGTAGCTCGCGCGATCTTATTGCAGGCGAGACAATTTTTTCCGATGTCAGTCCGGCCAACGCGGTGAGTTCATTTCCTCGGACATTTAAATAAAAATGTCAACCGCTTGACACCATATGGACTCGGTTTTGCGAGGGTCGCAAAAAGATAAAAAAAAAAAGTAGAAGAAAAAAAAATGGTAAATCTTGCAGACGAAGTTTCCCTTGGCGAACTCGGAAGAGCGGATAATGCGGCCTTTGCAAATATCCCGCGGACAGAGATCGCGAAGATTGAAATACGAGGCAGTGAAATTCGCTGGTCGAAGTCGCTCAAGGATTTGATTTACATAGAAATCGGCCGCGACAAAAATGCAAGCTCGAAAGGGTTAATGAATAATCATAAAAAGGCGACCGGCACGTCTGCCGACCTGACATACATAAATCTGCATTCAAATAAATGCAAGCGGTCTGAAAGTGTAATCAGAATTGAGGGACATTCAGCGCCGCGAATTCTCTCGGTCTGTAACAATTGAAAAAGGTGACTGCATCTTTTTCGGCGAGCTGCAAAAGTTCGAGAGAACCACTATGAGATTCCCGGGTGCATTAACGAGGCCGAAGTGTATACGGACGGAACCTCGGTGTTTTTCCTTTTATTCGAGGTGTAACTTCATGCTTCCTCGCTGGCTAACTTCCGGCAACGTTTCTTCGACCACCTTACCATAATTCTTATTTCGAGCACCGCCTCGTCGGGAAATACCGATCCTCGAATCTGCGTGATGAAAAAAAAGTCAATGTTATTGTAATTACGTAGCCCGTATTCATCGTTCCTCGGGGCGAGCGCAACTTCAATAAGTAACTTACGTCAAAACTGGAATATGGATTTTTAATGGAGACTTAATTGGAGAAGAGTAAATCTAGAGCTGAGGTGGCTCTGGTAAAATATTATCTTTTCCCTCGTGAGTTCGTTTCGGATCCCTTCTCGGTTGCTCCAGGAATAATATTTTTATGAGTAATTCAATCAGGAGTTCTTGCGATTGTCCGTCGAAATCCCTCGTCGAGCAGGACCGCCGATTGTTGCCATTGTCAAACAATTTTAATTGATTGACATTGAAATTGTAAGAAAGAACGCCACGGTCGATTTTCATATAACGGTTTAGTCTGGTAATTATTTGCTCAATGTTTCATTTGTCTTATATCTTGGGAGTTTATCTCTGAAAAAATAGGCGCTTTAATATAAAAAATTAAAACCACGGTATTAATTCATATACATGTTTTACAGTGTGTGGTTAAAGTAGCTCCATCTATTAAGTCTGTCTGTATGTCCTTCTTCCATTAAACCAGTCCAGTCCTTTTTTTTTTAATCTTAATTATTTTGATTCGCAACCTACCATTGAGGTTTACGGAGAAGCACCATAATCTTTACGCCATTTTCCTTCCACTTTACCAGTTAAATTTTTCCCAGTGTAGGCAGAAGAGACTTAACCTTTACCTCCATCTTCCACGTTCAGCTTCCACTCAGAGGGGACTAAACTTAAACCTGACGATGACCTAATCTAACTGGCCTATTAAAGCCGAACAATTCATTCCTCCGCCAGGGAAGAGGCTATAAATCGTCCCGCGTCAATGATAGGCCGCAATTAGCGCCAGGCAGCTGGATGTCATGGCCCGTAACAATGAGCCCGAGCGAGGAATGATAATCACAAGCCCGATAAAGCTCTCAAGGCGATGGTCGCGCCAAGATTCGGGGCATCGAAATCTCTGGTACCAATCGCGATAAAAGGAATTGCAGTGGCGCGCGCAACGTCGGACGTCTTTATTGGTCGGATCGGCGGGGACGGGGCGTCGGGGGGGTAGGGGGGGGTGGTAGCCGACGGAATAAAAGCCACGCTGACTCGCGGCTATGAACTTGCCGCCGATAGAGGTCGCTGGATGAGCAGCGGGGCATGTAGCTCCTGGCGGAAGCCAGAGTTATGGAGCTGTAGATCAAGCGCTTTCGGCCGCGTTTTGAAATGTGTAATCAGCGCGGGTGATTTACAGCCGGCCCTGATTGCTATCCGCGCCCACTGTCCGACCGGCCGATCGACACCGGGAAGCGATCGATCGCCCCGCTGTTGGCAACCCCGTCCCCCAAAGCCGTTCTTTTTCTCCCTCGGCTTTTGCGCCCATCCCCTCCTTTTTTCATTAGTCTCTCGCTTCGTTTTTCCGCCGCGGCGAAAGCGCAATTTGATTCAACCGTGCTTTTCAATCCGCATTCATCTACGACAACAATTTTGCGAGCGCTCGGGCTAGCCGCTGATCGTGACCGCACTTTTTATTCCTGACCTTCGACAGATGGCGCTGTTATGTATATGGATGCTCCGGGAAATGAGTTTTGCGGCTCTCGCGCGCGACACGTGGCGCTGCTTGTATCTCGTGGTGGAACGCGAAACTCGAGTTTTCGAATAAATGTTTGATAACTGAGCGATTCGACCGGCTTCAGTCGCGAATTAACGCGCGTTGAATTCGCCGCTATACGTTTTTGATGATAATAAAATTGACCGAAATCGGGACGTACTTGCCGGCAAATAAAAATGAAACGACTGCATATATTTCGACGATATTTGTTGATACATCGCGCTCGAAACAAATTGATTTCATTTATTGCTAGCCTGACCCCGTGTAAATTCGACGATTCGTTTTTTCTTTATGAGTTTTTAATATTCTCCCCGGCGCATTCCGCAAACAAATTGGACCGAGAGGAAATGAGCGGTAGCTTTAAATTGAAATTAAAGCTGCGATAAAAAGTTTGCGATTCGACGAGCTTTATCGCCGATCGGAATCAAACATTCATTTAAAATTTTGGAATTATAAATTCGAATTCGGTCGGCTCACTGTGGCGCTTTGTCGAAAATTTCACTAATGTCAAAATCAGAATCACGTGGCGCAAGCCAACGTATATTCATCGTGCCGTGTATGTTTTGTCAACTTTCAGTTTTAACCGAGTCGTCTGCTTTTACATTTGAAAGCGGCATAAAAATTCAACGAACGCGGTGTTTGCGGGATCTCGTTTATAACACCATTCTTAGTACATATTTTATAACCGCGGGCCGGACCTCTCTCTTTTTTTTTTCCTACTTTTTTTTTCATCCATTTACTTTTTTTACGACGAATCCGTGAAACCGTGCAAGCGACATCCATGTCATTGAATATCGGCGCCGCAAAGCGCATCGCCAATTTAAATTGATAAACGCCCGCTCGAAACATTTACCGTTGATAATGACGATCAATCGAACGTTGGCGTTCCCACGTACGTTTCTACGTTCGCAATGTGTTACGAAATCGAAGGAAAAGGGTGCAGCAAATGAACCACGAGGACCACTTTTTTGTCATATAGAGTGATTGGATATCCGTTGATAAACACGTCCGAGAATTCGCGATTAATATGTATTCATTTAATGCGATTAAATTGCATTTAATTCGAGCTTTTGATGGTCAATGATTGAATTATTGTATACTGAAACAGCAAGTTATGATACCCCATAAATTATTGTTATTTTTGTTTCACAGACTCAGATCGATAATTGATTTGTTGATTTGACATGTTACTAATTTACAAATTTTTACGAGTTACAAATTTTATTCAAAATTGCAAATTAACAGTGCTTTACAATTTTCCGACAATCAAATTAATTATTTTATCTGTTCAAAATACGAAGAACAAAATCAATAGAACAACGATAATCGCAGAAAAAAGTCTGTCGATATGAAACTTTATATACATTATTCGCCACTGATATCATAAATAAATTTGTCGAGCAATTTATAATCCAGTTTTAATTATCTCGTATAAAATATGAATATTAAAATGTACCTTGATAAAGAATATTTTTATATGCTTTGAAATAACCGAAGAAAAAAATTGATTGTATTAACTAAAACGAAGAGTCTCGTAATGCACTTTCGACTGCAATAAAAATTCAAGGCATTGGTATACTTTTAAACGTAAGGGTCTAAAAATACGAAGGGTATGAAGTATAAATTTGATTAATCGTCACAGTTTAGTGATCGCGAGTAAATCTGTCCCTCTGCCTCGCGCGTTAATGACGATGTTATCACGGGGAATTAAGTCGAACGATAAGAAAATCTCGATCATACAACAATATTATTATAATTCCGTTCACAAGCGACTCCCAAACGAGGTCTAACATTTGCATATTCATTCACGTCCATTTCCATGAGTCCGAACCTTTTTTTCTTTTCTCGGCGCTCCGATTATCTCGGCGTTACTTGGCCGGACAAATTAATTACGGTCATCGAGACCGCTCGATAAGATAATCGTGTAATGATTTGTCCGGATTGCAAAACTCGCGACGAATGATTATTGCCGCGAAAAACCGGCATTTTTTGCGTCTGTAAAAGTCCGCGAACGCGCGCGAGCAATGCCTCGAACGTTGCGTTAAAAGTTGTTTTGATTGTGCG
This sequence comes from Aradophagus sp. ZL-2020, assembly GCA_022817685.1. Taxonomy (NCBI): domain Eukaryota; kingdom Metazoa; phylum Arthropoda; class Insecta; order Hymenoptera; family Scelionidae; genus Aradophagus; species Aradophagus sp. ZL-2020. The sequence goes on along the minus strand of JABFOV010000141.1, from coordinate 30,272 downwards.
CTGAAAAAATCGGCGAATAAATTTTGCTTTAATTTGAGTTGCAGCTGCTGGACGGTCGCGTATGAATAACGTTAGAAATTAATGTCGTAGCGTATTATGGCACGAAATGTTTCTGAATCGCGCTGTATTCAATGGAGTTTATGGAGACATTTTTATTGCGCTAGTAACGAAATGACAATTATTTATGGAAACTTCGCTGCCTATGTTTATTGATGCTGTTTCAAAAAAATGAGGTGTCTCGTATTTTGTATTGTAAATTGTTTTCACTTTTTAATATGATGGACTTTTCTTGGAGTTTTTCATTGGTGTTTACCCAGTCGTTGATTAAGACTCGAATTTTTGAAATGATGCACTGAGAAAAATATATAAAAATACTATCTTGGATAGTCGATTTGAATACCTGATGATCATCAAGAATTTGTTTTCGTACTTGGACGAGAAGTTAAATATCTAAATAATTTAAATAGATAATTTAGATAGTCGATATGAATATCTAGATAATCAATGAGAATACTGAAGTAATGACGTATATCAATATCAACTATTTGGATGATTAATTTAAATATTTATTAAACAACTAACGACTTCAAAAACTATCAAATCAATACACTTTTTTTTTAAATCATAAATTGAATTTTTTAAATTCGCACATTTTACTATTGACAATTTAGTAAAACTTCCTTCCGTTAATTATAATTTTAAAAAAAGTACTGCATCAGTTCATCCAATCAAATTACTCCAAAGCTAAATTCAAAACGCACGTTCAATTCGCGCGCCACGTCTTGGCGCGAAAGTCGATATTTGAACTTCATGTAATCGTCAACGATATTCGATGCGAGCGGAATTCAATTATTGTTCGACGCACCGGGTTTTCTTGATTTTTTTGCCCCTCCTTTTTGTTTTTTCCAGGTCACGTAATTCTACAACTGGATTCACTTGACACGTATAGTATCGTATCTATTTACGTGTATCATGTACGTCGCGGGAATACATAGGGTTCATTATGTTTGGCGCAGTGTATGTATGCACATCTGGTAGTTAGCATCGCGCATTTTTCCCCGGCATTTACTCGGCTCGCATTCACGGCATTTTTCCTCCGGCCGAGTTACATCGATATAATTATACCGAACGGGCTCTGTGATACATGAATTATCATTATTCATTGCGCATTTTAAAAGCTCTTGCAATTTATTCGAGTCCGCTGCGAAGCGACCGTTTTGATTGTCTCGATCGATTGTTAACTAAACAAATTGCAATCATCGATAAATTAATTACGCCAGTCTATTATTATGCGGTCGAATTAATTTCATTCATGTCTTTCAATTAATCGACGAATGACGGGCTTTAAATTGTAAGATAACATTCGTGTAAATGTCTCGAATGATTGTCAATTTGACGTACAGTACAAACCCAAATGTGTCTTGCATACAATCATTTTTTATGTTTAATTGATCAAGCTGAAAGATTCCACAAAAAAGTAGTCATGTTTCGCATTGATTTTCGAAGTTTCCAATTGTTTTCACTTGAATTTCGTCGCAAATTTCTCTCGAAGAGATTTTTTACTATTTTCAGAATGATCCGTTAGAATGACGAATCACAAAATTACTCTGCTAAATAAACTCAGCAAGTTATTATAAAATATTAATTCCGCTTCCCCTTATCACTTTATACAAAATGACACAAATTTTTCCCCATTTCCGCCAGCATCTAACGCTTTTCTCCGTGAAATTGCACGAGTCCGTTAGGGAATTTTATTTATTCGCCAGATTACAGTTTACCTCCTCTTGTTCCTTTTTCGTCCTTTTTTCCCATTTCAAAAGGAAGATTTGTCTGAAATAACGAAAAAAGAATATTACGGGCGGTCCGACGTCTGCTGACAGAGACGCCGAATGCTTTTCATGGCCCAAGCCGAATTCACACGTATCGTCACTTATATTCATCCATTGTGTCGTGACACTTTTGCGACAGCAGCTTATTGAAAAGTCCACCAATTCCATGTCGATTTCCGGCTTTTCCGTTCCGGGCATAACGGCCAATATTTACGTCGCGCGGGACGAAATTCGCACTGCAATTTAACGAATCGTGATGGTAAATGGCACAATTTCACGGATGTAAATTAGCGCAATGTAAACGCCGCGAAAGCCCCCGAATGGCACTTAATTAGAATTGTTCGAGTGCTTTGTAATTGTAACATTTCCGGAATACATTATTTTACAATGAGAAGAATTCGTAAAAAAAGGTGTAAAAGAGAGGAAAAATTCTTACAGCGGGGTTACACCGTGTCATTCATTTCAGCGATTGTCACAAAAAGAGGTAGAGTTTTTGTTTTTTTATAAGACTATGTAAACAGGGTGCGAAAATTAAAATTAATACTCATTGCAACGTGCGCTTTTTGAATAACGTATGTTTTTGATGTGTCCTTTTGGAAGTAATTTTCAGGCACGTGTTTTCTTGCGAATTTGGTGACGAATAAAATGTCTGCTTCGGATAATAATTGAATAATACCATCAATCCGACGAAATTTTAATCCAAAGGCGTGCTTTTCGCGTAGAATATGGAAATCAACCGAAGCTAAACGAGTTATCGGAGCTTTTTTGTGTTTCGCATTCCTGTTTTTACGCTGAAAAAGTTTATTACCCGGGGTCCTGTTTGTTTTCGAGTGTTTTCAGACGCGCCGTTATATCGAGTCACGCTAATATGATTTGAGGTTGATATTTAATCGACCTTTTCCGCTTTTTCAAACGGACCGAGGCGACGGAACATGAATTCCGCAAAACTGCTAAGCCGTAAAGCACAAAAAGGCCAATCAGAAATCAATTTGCGCCTCCACGCCCCAATGAAATCCGCGTCTTTCAAACTCGGATTTGACTGCGTTTTATGGGCGATTGATTTTCGATTGATATTAACAATTCGTCGTTTAGCGCATAATTTCGCACGTTGATATTTTTAAATACTTTTTGCGAAAGGTGATTTACCGATGAAATCGCGTTGAAGGCGAAATGTTGGCAGATGACGAATTTCAAACGAACAGGATTCTCTTATTTTTTTTTTTTTTCCGTTTTTCGAGATACGTTCAATGAAAGTCAACTAGATGAATAAGCTAAATGGATAAAATGCAAGAGTTAATATTTTCATCATCTACGTCGTCTTCATCTTCATCATCTTCATCAGCAACACTTACACTTCGTCTACAATTATACAATTTTGTTGATAAACTATTTCGCACTACTGACCAGACCACAAATTTTTGAATCGTCCTCCAATAGCTTTTTCTGGGGGGCCCTCGAACCGACGCGATGGTCAAAATCGAAACATTTTATACTAACGGCATGCGTTAGTTTACCCAGCACCTGAATCGCCAGCAGGTAATGGAGCATCTGAGGGCCGAGTTGCCGAAATAGCTTTTCCGTGTTCGGTGTTTACTATTTCAGCACCATTAGGCCGTACTACATATAGAATCGCTGGACGTGTTCACCAACACAGTCGTTTTCTCTAATTGCGCCGCTCGTGGGTTCAACATGGAAAAACGAATGACCCGATAGCTCGCGCTACGTGTATCGATCACTCGCAAATAAGTTTACAATGGTTGCCGCTAGTTAACGGCTACGGCTATTTATTGGGCGCACAAAATATCACTGATTATCACTGGATTGATCGGCATTTAGACCAACTCTAAATTCCAAAATTGTCCAGAAAATAGAAGTATTCTGGTTAAAAGCTTGGGTTGGAAGTGGGAAGATACAAAGTACATTTATATATACCACAATGGGTTTGTGGGAAAAGGGTCCACTAAAAAATATTGCAGGACGAAGGGTTTAGCCCGAAAGATATATCCGCGAAAATTCTTGTGTTGTTCTGGTAGAACCATTTTCAAACATTATTTTCTGTTGGATCCACAACAGATAATGTCGATCGATAAGATATATAGTATAATTTTCGTTTACTATTAAGCGTTGGAAATTTACGAAACATAATAGATAGTTATGAGAGCTATCTATATGCTTATATGATTATCTCACATAGTCAATTTAAGTATTTCATAATCGACACTCTTCTGTTCTGAGACAAGAAGCTGAATATCCAAATAATCAATCTCAGTTCGATTATCTGGATAATCAATTTAGATACTAAGTCTATAACACAAGTCAATATTGACTATCCATTCGATTAACATCATTTACGTGTTTTCTAACTATCCAAATCACCTATCCGGATTGTCTTTTCAAATATTTCTCCCAATGTCCTTTCAAGCATCCAAGTTGGAATCCCTCAACCAAGCCTTCAACGTCACGTTTATTTCTACATTTTGAAACCGATCCAACTGTTCGGGGTGGCCCGCAAACCACGGCCCATTCGTCATCATGGGAAAAGAAAGCAAAAGCACGACGAAACTATTGATCAAAGCGCTTCGACAGGCCGACGAAAATATAATAAGCATGCGGAAAGGCGTCAGACGGTTCTCGCTCGGGCTTTCAGCAATTGTTTATCGGCCGTGATTAAATAATATTTCTCGGCGCGGCGGGTTCTATGATTATTTTGTAATCAACAGCCACGTTAATGGCCGGCCGGGCAATAAATAACCAGCAACAATAATTATCATTGTCCGCGGCCGGCCGGCACAAAGCGTCATTTGTCTATTTTTCATTGCGCCTGCGCCTGGCCATGCGTCTTCCTCGTCGCCGGCGAAAAATGCCGTTAGCCTTTTTTGCCGCGGCGGCGAGGTGAAGCACCTACCCGGAAGAGGCCGAGATACACGGAACCGAGTGCGCCGGCCGACGGGACGCGCATTGATTTCCAAAGGAGCCACGCGCCCGGCCGCGCTCGGCCGCCCCGGGTGAGGCCGCGCTTACGTGGATCGCGATAACGAGCAAATATGAATTATTCGCCGCTTTTTACCGCCGACCGCCTTCGCCCGGTGTCTTTGTCCGACTCGCCGAGGGATACCGCGCGATGATTTACCTTTGCGAAACAAGCGTCGAAGCGGCTGCACATTTTCCGGTTACACTTCTAACCGCGAATCACCGGAAGGATCGTCGATAAGTCGGACGAAAGTGCGGCGTTGAGAGGAACGAATAATCGCAACGAGTTTTCAGGCTTCCACGTGGTCATATCGCCACGATTTGCGAAGCTTTCAATCAGTTGGACAAGAGTTTTCGAGGCAAAGTTTACGCTTAAAATTTGTTTGAAGTGTGCGTGTGAAATTCAAATTTTGTTGTTAATGACAGATATTTTTTTAATTTTTTGGAATTTCAAATTGTAAAGGTTCCATGATTCTAGTAGATTCGGAATGATTGTCAAATTTTCCACGTGGAAATATCATACGATTTGAATTTTTGAAAAGTTTCAACAAATTTGGAGTATTTGTATGTTGCTGAGATGTGTTTAAAGTATGTTTACGCACTTTGAATTTTTTTTATTAAAATAAACTTCACATCTCTTTAAATGTGTCCGAAGTTCGAATCGTGACGATATTTCCACGTGGGAAACTTGAATTATATATCTTTATTAAAATATTTACAACATCTGAACTTTTGATTGATTGATTGTTTAATTTTTTTAAAAATTTACACCTCATTTATTTTATTATAGGACATTGCGAATCTAACAAACATTTATTCTTTGTGTTTCAGGTAAGAAATCCTAATTTCTTCAAACATGTCTCTTCCACAAATTCGGTAATTACAACCAAAACCATATATATAACTTTTGTATCTTAATTATAAAATATTTTAACAGCAAATTTAATTTAATTAAAATGTAACTTCTTCACTGTGTGCAGAAGCTGTAAATTAAATTAAATTTGAATGAACGAATACCTTTGTATTGTTATATACATTAACACTGGAATCGCACATCAAAAGAAATCATGTCAAATAAAATCATTATTTGATTGTAATTTTATTAAAGGTTGAAATAAAATTACAATTGTAAATCAAGTTGTTAAGTGAAAAAGAAACGAAGAAAGGAAATAAAAGCGTAATGATTTATAGTCGAATTCGCGGCTTTAAGGTTTAAAATTTCCAACAAACAAACAATAATTTCATAACAATCACTCAAAGTTTTAGACAAGTTATACCGAGAAAAGTAATCTTTGGTAAATGTCTACATTTCTAGTAAACTTGGTTTACACGTGAAAATTTGATGCTGCTTACTCTTCAATGTCGTAAACATTTCACAGTATGTAATAAACAGTCTTCTAGTTTATTAGATGATGATGTTATGAATCTTATCGCATTTCCAAATTATCGAAGTTTGCCGGCGAGGTAATAATCCATCAAATGTTATTTCGAAACTTCATTCGTCAACTTTTTAATTATGAGTCGTATAAAAAATGAAACGACAACAAAAGTGAACGAAACTATTCGTTTCATTAGTACAAATGTTGTATCGAACAACTTTTTTTTCTCCGTGAGTCTTGAAAATAATACCTCAACAGTGGCGTAACACATTTTAATTCGAACGAAAAGTTCCTCGTCCTTTATTCTTTTTCTTCTCCTCCATTTTATTCAGTTTTATTTTTCAACTCTTCCGCATCCCTAATGCAATATTAAACGCCTCTAACGATAATAAAAGTGTTATTTATTTCTCGTCAATTTCCATCGATTGCGGCGAAGAAAAAAGAAAAAAAGGAAAAAGGAAGGAAAAAAAATGGCAACACCAAGAGCCTGTATTTTCAACCGACGACGATTTCTCGGATTAACGCGGAAATGGCAATTTTATTGCATTCGCAGTTTCGTGTAAGTCTATGCATCGTTAAAGCATTATTTAAACGACAAAACCGTTGCTCACGGCTACTTTATATTCCTTTTAATGACGGCTCGTCACGGGAAAATCGAGTTGATCTTATAGGTCAGCGACCGGGTTCGCTCAGAAACGAGCTTGGCGAAGCGGGGTCGCGCCTCGCTACACGTCCGGCATTCGTCGCGCCGGATTTTAGGCGCTTTTCCTTTTCGCGCGGTCCCACGCAACGATCGGCGAAAGTCCGGCAATTTTTCAATCCCTGCCCGAGACGCGATTCGCAGAAACCGATCAGCCGACAATGGGCCTCATTAAGCAAGTTTCGCGCAAAGGAAATGACGATCCCTTGTATCCTCCGCCGGCGACCTCCAAGTTAACCTATCAATTGGATAATAATAGCACGGCAGATAGAGAGAGAGGGACGGTGGGAGAGGAATCTTATTAATATTAAGGGCTTGATCTATTTGGCGGAGCAGAAATGAGGCAGGCGCATTTTGTAATTTATTTTAAGGCCAACCATTGATGAGATGAATGTAATTGGATTTCCGTGTTTCCGGCATCTAAATAATCTATGTATCTGAAAAAAATGATATGGGATCCTTTTAAGGAATTCGATGCATGAACCTACATAGAAGCCTATTTGAGATTCTATATAGGATCCACATTATCTAGGAACCTATTTGCGTTCCTTTATCAGTGATGGTTTGATCAACTCGTATGCAAATTGGAATCTACATCAATTCCTAGATAATATGGGCTGCTACGTAGAGTTCCAAGTGGATTCTTATATAGATTCTTTTTAAAAATTCCTGCTGGAGATTTAGACTGAACTCTTTTGTTAACAAAAAGAGATTGAAGATTACTAAAGGAAAATTGTTTTTGCTGGAACTCATTTTCGAACGAAGCAAATAATAACAAAACTTTAAAATTTGTCAAAAAAGAATACCTTTTTTCGTTAGTGAATTATAAAATAGAAGTTAATTTCGAAATAATGTTAATAGAAAATAATTTCTCAAAGTTGTAATAATCTTAAAAATATTATACAAATTTTTTGTATAAATTTATTACTTTTAGATTTCATCATTCCATTTATTCTAAAAATCCTAATTGAAACGACTTAAATTAACATTCACTGATCGCAAACGACATTTTCGTGTCTATCTTTCCGTTGTTTTTTGCCTCGGTCCGTCACAAAGCGAACGTCGTTAATTTCTCGGCAAGCGCGATCGCGCGTGCAGAAAATGTTACGCTTTTCTCCCGGCCGGCGTGGCAAGTGCAATGCGCGCGCAATTAATCTCAACTAAGTTTTTGCTCGCGCGGCGTTGATTCTGCGGCAAAGTCCTCGAGCATAAAAGCCCCGAAGTCTTTGTTTCCGGTTTTTCCGCGCGAAGGCGTAATAGTTTCCGTGTCTGGACATCACAGCGGCGGGGTGGGGGAGGGACGCGTCATCGGGAAGGAGGCTTTCGATTCAATTTACTTAATTCACGGTTGCCGCACGATCGATCAACTTTACCGTTAACGTATGTATAAACGACTGCAGGGGTGGGGGAAGCTTGACTCGAAATCAAACGGTATTCCTCGCGGCGGTTCATAGGTCAGCCTCGAGTGGCAATGCCACATAAGCGGTTGCAATTACCACCGCCAAACGGACGTTATTTTATAAAGCCCGAATCTGTGATTCGCCATTATATTCACTTAACATTTTCCCGGGCGTCGTTGCCGGCCGTTTGAAATTCCCGCCAATATTCGCGGGCCGGCCATTACGGTACAGTTATTGTTCTTGTTTACGCCGACGCTTCTGATGTTATCGACGCCGATGGTCATTTTGAATAACGGGCCACCTAAATTAAAAAAAAAAAAAAAAGGAAAGCAGAAATGTTGTACCATTATCGTTTATCGAACCGTACGTTAAACATTGCGCTCCGAAATCGTTTGCTTCGCGACGCGAGCGAGTTGACGGATCGCGGATTTGATCCCCGCGATAAATCATTATTATCTTGCGGGCAGTCGCCGCGCGAAGAAGCCACTTAGAACGCCGGCAATAATGGCGCACCGGATTACGTGGAGCTTTTGTTCATTAGCGCGCAATTTCCATTTAATTGACACCTTTGACCCCGCGGCGACTCACGCGCGAGTAATGGATAGCTCGACACTTTGCGAGCGGCGCAACTTCTAATCCACCGGCCGTGAGTTTCTCGCGAGAAGTTTCCCTCGCGCGCACCTATCCGTCTCCCTTTCTCTTTCTTTTCCGCTCGCTCCGGCTCCTCGTCGCACTCGAGGTGCTATCTAATAAGCAGATGCCACGTCGTCTGGCCGATCGCGAAAACTCGCCGCAAAAACCTCGTTAAGTTCGTTGTTTGAACACTGCTTTGCCGACTGAAACTGTGATGACGGTTCAGAGTGATGGTCGAAGTCAGAAGTTGAAGTGTTTTTCAAATGTGTTGAATTAATGAGTTATAAAATATTGCTTATTTACTTAAAGTATATTTAAAAGAAAATGTGCAAGAAATTTTGCACAGACAACATTCGAGTTGTGCAAAGTTTTTTTATAAAATGCAAAAAAGAGATTAAACTTCGTATAAAAAATATATGTATGATAAAATAGTGAAGACAAACAAGTGATATGTTCTAAGTGCAGTAAAACGAAAAGTTTACTGAGAAAATCGCAGTGTTCGTTTATAAAAATCGTTCAACGTTCAAAATCGGGTTTTATGTACGTACCTAACTTCTTGTTAATTGAAAAACAGCTAATATATTGAATCATAATAAATTCTCTTGCATATTATATATTAATTACATGTACACTGAGAAAACCATATTGTAACCACCGCAACATATACTGTAACGTGGACAAATTCATATAGTAAACTGTTTACGATATCATATCGTAACTAACTGTAGCCAATGGCATTGCTCGATTGCTTTATTTCGACCAACAAGCATGCTCAAAATTTTACAATCCATATTGTACGATATCGTTTTCTCGGTGCACAAGACTCTTAATAAAATACAATTAGAACATAATAGTCTTTTCTCTACTATCAGTGTAAATGAATGCGAGGTGATGCGATATTTTCTCACTTCACAGAGAAAACTAAATAACATAATTTGAATAGGGAAACAGTCATATAATGGAGTCATGCAACGGCGCGTTCTATTATTTGAAATGGTAATCGTGAGAAAATTTGGCGCCCAACTACCTTGATAAAATGTCATATTTATTATATGAATAATACAGGGCATGTGTATATTGTACGTATAGATGATAAGTAAAAGCTAAATGCCCACATAATGCTCATGTGATTCACGTTACGTTCTTTCCGGGTAACTTCATACGAGTCAACAAGGTTCGAAAATAATGAAAGTGCAACGCACTGACGTGAAAAATTATGTTTATCTAGTTGAAAAAAAGGCCTGAATGACACTGAGCCATGTTTCAAACGATCAAGTATACGTTTTAAAATCAAGTGCACGTCTTCATAATTTCAATTTATTTTTGTTAATGAAATGGTTTATATTTCTAATAATAGTATAATTACTTTTTTCAAAATTTCTCTTGTGCTAAAGCAATTTAAACCGTAAAGTCACTATGTTGTTTAAAACTTCAAACGGTAAACATTTTGCAAAAAGTAACATCATTTTGCAAGTCAACGCATGTATTTTGATAAATTTGGAATTTAAAAAGATTGTCTCTCGTTTACTTTATGTCATTTGTTTGCTTTATTCGTCGGTCTACTTTCTTTAAATTCACAATCGACAGTCAATATAACTCCACACTTCAACCAGTACTTCGATTTGTTTCTCTCGTAATTTGAATCATAAAACTTGAGTTGCGAGTGCTTTCATTCGAAAAGCATTCAGAAATCTGTACCATCCGCGTCTTCGTACATAACATTTAAAAGCACCAACCTCGGAAACAATGTAGAATTAATTGTAAAGACATTGTCATCGGCGATCGGTGTCGGAATAATAAATCGATACAAGGCAATTTATCGGAACGAGTGAGTGACTTCTTGCGCTATTGGGAAGAGCTGGAACGACAAAGGGGAGCCCATATCTTCATTAGCATTGCAAAAGCTGTTTTAGGACTCGTCCTTCTTATTACTCCGCCGTCTATTCGAATCTGACTGTTGGCGAGCTTTGAGTGGTAATTGATTCGCCTAACGAACAATAGCTAATTACCCTTCGCACACACGAATGCCGACGAGTTAATCTTCATCGATGGGAAGGGGCTTTTGCATACTGACAACGCGGATCGCCGTAACGAGCAATAAATAATGCCCGACGGACGCATTGCGTCGGGCTATTTTTATCACTTCGCCATTAATAATTGTCACGGCCCGTGAAAGGCCAACGCGTCGCCGGCACTTTGGTTGCAATCGTCCCGGATCTACATCGCCGGGGCACGTCGTCTTTTCGTCATCTGAATATTTCAAAACCCGGCGATCTATTATTTCGGGCTTCCTAGTTACATTTATCTGACCAAACTTGCGGGACGGAATTAGAGGATAACCTTATGAAAAAGGCATCAAATCCTTTTTCTTGTCCCGGATAAAAATAGGGTGAAGCAATTTGTTTTATTATTCGCGCCACGTTCCAGCTTAAAGCATTGCGGACGGACTGAAGAAATAAGACGAGGGAAGACATTTTTTCACGCACGCGGACGAAAATTTCGACTTCAACGTACCTTATGTATTGTTAGTACTATTTTAATTTTTCGTACAAAAACAAACTATTTGAAAATCATTCAGTTTCAAAAGGTAGCATGTTTTTGTAATAAAAATTGTAATACGTTAACGATCATATGCAGATTTAGCAATAATATAAACTTTAACGTAACAATTTAAACGATCGTAATATTTTTTTGCTTTTTATGTAAACTTGACATTTGTTTTTAAATCTGTGTTCATTTTGAACCACCATTAAAAGTTTAGAGTGAATAATTCGTGCAACGTCCATGCAAAAGTTCGCAATATTTTATTTCATATCTCACTGTCTTATTGCTAAGCATTATGCACACTTAAGTACGAGCAAAGCCCCCAGACGCGGCGACAACGCGGTTAATGGTCAAACTTCGGCTAATTATTAGCTGCATTATTGACGTACGTATCAAAACCCAGCCCTGCGATTATTACGTCGCTCAATAATTACTTAACGGTAGACTGTAACCGCGCCATTCGAACGCGTCCATTGTCAAAGGATTCAACAGCCGCTTGACTCCCGAAACCGTAATCGCTCGCTACATTTTGATATCGCAAAACAAATGCAAGTCCAATAACGGCCACCTTCGTCAGCGGGACCGACGAAACAAAGAGCCGCAAAGAAAAATCACGAGTACGTTCAATTCACGGAACTCAAACGCGTCGCAGGCTTCAGTCACTGTTCCGGCCATTAACATTTCGTCCGAGGTACAACGCGCGCCTTGTTTTGGATCTCAAAAGTTGCGCTTGTTAAAATTTCGCAGCAGCGATTAGAAAGAAGAGTCGTTTTGCCGTCGCGGCGCGCCGTTTGTCGTGGAAATCGTTTGCGGAACAATGTAAAAACTCACGGAATACGTAAGTGCCAAGTTGCCGGGCGAAGTTTCAACAAGGCGCACTTACGAAAGTGTTAATTGGAATAATTTAAGTGGATCCTTCCGAAACGGCGCATTTTTTCCGCCAGCTCCTTCGCAATGCTTCTTCCCTCTTTTTTTCTTCTTTTTTTTCCCCCCCGCTTTATTTACATCAGGGGGCAACACATTCGAGACATGCCATTACCGTAAAAAGGCCACGCCGTCTGAATGTTAATGCCGAAACCTTCGCCGCGGAAATAAGGCCAAAGTCCGCTGTCAGACAAAGGGCCCAGCTGGCACATACGGCCACTTGCAAAGTCTTCGTAATATCAGAAAATCGAGTTTAAACTGCCGAGCGTTTCGCTCGGAATATCGCGATAACCGTATCGCGATAACGGTATCCGCCGAGGAATCGCGGGTTATTCCGGCGACGATAATCCGGCAATACGGCTCCCGAGGTAATGGTACGACTAGGGCCAAGCGCGTTCGTCGCCGATTCCTTCTTCTCGGCGACTTTTTACGGATTCGCATTCCTCGGTGATATATGCAGTATGTCAGTTCGAACTGCAACTTGAGAAGAACTGCGACCGCCAATCTCCGACTGCGATCGCCGACGAGATATTCGACCTTCCAGGCCGTTGATGAGACAATCAATGACTCTCGAAATTTAACTCGCAGATGATCGCAAAAAACATTCCACCGTACGCTTTCGCGATGCTTTTTACATTTTTCACTTTAGGGTACGGTTTGAATACCAACGAGATTTCAACATCATTTAAAAGATGGATTTTAAAAAATGTTTTGTTATCTTCGGTTGCCTGAATTTGTAGATGATCTATACTGGTTACTCAATATAATCTCATTATCTTTTCCCTCGGGTTTGATGGAGGAATCGAAAAATTACGTGTAACAAATGCTGCTAGCTTCTTCTTCTGCACATCTTTAAAAAGGACAGGAAACGTCGTTTGTCAACTCAGTCTTTTGAAGCATTATTTCGGTGGAATTTCTTCGTCGCTCACCACAAGAATGAAATTATTTTTAATTCAATGTGTCCTTGTTTTGCGCCACCTGCTGCGCGCTTGGGAAAAAGGACGCGGACCAGCGTAAGATCAAAGAACGCGCAGCTTGTCAAAACCGTCGTTAATGAAATTAATTATCCGTAACTAAGTCCCTCGACGCCATTGTTGGGACCACGTATTGTAATTTACAAAAACAATTTGCAAGGGGAAAAGGCCAGCCCGCGAACGTTTTTCGCGGGATCTTAGGTCATTAATTCAGCGCATTAATTTAGATGGTTGAACGAAGCAATTGAAGCTGGCTCCCCGATGTGACGATAATTGCTTAATTCTGTGCGATGACCAATCAACGAGTGGATGACTTTTTCATTTCGCCATTTCATAATCATACGCCGAGAATCCAAAGCGATGGAAAGGTTTTTTGCGAAAAAAAATTATTAATCGATTGAAAAAGAACTTTACGAAAATGTCCGCTGTGTATACCATTCGCATTATTTAGTCGCGCGGCACGCAAACTCTATAGCATAATTATTGGATAGCTCGTTCGGTTATTGGAATAGTTCAAACATATTTGCACGGCCGCACGGTCAATAAGAAAATTTTGCCGGACCATTTCGCGTCATTATTCGCCGAGCATTTTAAGGTGCCTGTTCTCGAGGTCGAAGCACTCAAACTACATACTCGGCTGCATTTACATTGCACGTTATATAGCCGAGTTTTCGCAAACAAAATGGAAACTGGGCAAGAAAAAATACGCCGCGAATAAATTTCGGGATAAATTCAACCGAATGCAGCGGCGAATGAAAAAAGCGACGTTCAGTAAAGTTCGCTCAAGTGACGGTGTGTTACGTTATCGAGACAATAAGCGTTCAAAAGGCTAAAACAACGGCGTCCTATCGAAACGTGAACAACGCGTTATTAACAGTTCGACGATTGGTTTTATTTGCTCCGCGAAATGGACGTAATTTTGATACTCGTTGCCGACTCGTTGCTATTAATTATAAAATGAATATTTTTTAGGACGTTGCACAAATCAAAGGTTTACAACGACTTCTTTGCAAAGTTCGTTGTACAAATGTTTATAAATACTCGGTAATTACTTCTAAAGCGGATTTACATTGTAACATAACACAAAAAGAAAAATAATAAAAAATAAAAATAAACAAAGAAAAAAAAGAAGGAAAAACCTTTTTTCCGCACTTTGACGTCAAGTCTTCCACGGTTCCCCTGTAAAGTTGTAATTTGCACATTTACGACAATAAAAAGCTCGAGGTCGCTCCGCGAACGTTGATCGCTCGTGTTTGACGGCTTTGCCTTAATTTAATTTGCATTCAGTCACGTGACTTTCGTAGTCGTAGATCTTTCCGTGTCAAACGTCGCTTGCCCACGAATCCCAAACGAAGCGCTTTTCGAGGAGCGCACTCCTGCTTTCGCGTGAGACTTGGCAATAAAGTTTGCCTCCATATCTTTCCGTGTTCCCGTTCGTCATATTCATATACTGCTACCGAGTCGTATTTCGTGCCCCAGAAAAGTAGGAACGCCGAAAAAAGGAAAGCCGAAAGAGAGAAGAAAAATGGGCGGCAAAAAAGACGCGTGCCGTTTAATGGAATTTAAAATTTCGCAATTTAAATTCAAATTTAACGTTCAGCAATTGTGTAGAACGTTAGCTTGTTTGTTTCCGTGTGTTAGACGGTAGGAAATTTTGTTCTTCAAATACGCTCGCTGTGTCTATTGTAATGTTCTACAGTGCAGCAGACTTTTCTATTTCGAGGCTCCGGTCACATTAAAGTAGTAGAAACACGGTTTTGATACGACTGATACATTTGTTGGAAGATAGCCTAAGTACAGTGGACGTATTATGTATCTTTAACGTACCTTAATATTTTATCCATTTCCTTAGACAAGAAAAAATATATAATTTCACAAAACTTAATAAAAATTACCGTAACCTCCATCGTATAATCAGCTTAGTATGAATCGAGTTTCTTCCACCAACGTTCTTTTTTCCAATCATTTCTGAATCGCATGAAATAATTAGAAAGTATAAGATGCATTCGTTAAATCGAGTTTCCTCGACCGCTCAATCGAGGTTTACGCTCGATTAAGGCCCACACAATTTTAAAAAACCAACTTAATACGTTCACCGACACGTGGCACACTTTTTAGGTTGTTTGTTTTCAATAATATTAGTATTTTTTCTATCGTCGTTCAGATAACTTCAACGTCAAACAATTGTTGATCCAGCATCGACTCTTGTTCGATATTCGTAGCAACGACTTGAAATTCAATTCCCAAATCAAATATTTGCGGACAATTTTAATTTTATGAAACGAATTCCAAGAAGTCACTCGACAGTAGCATTTCTAAAGAAACACGGACGTTTCTCGCGGGCTTGTTTTTCCGTTGTCTGTTTGTCCTCGAAGCTCCGGCTGAAATAAATATATCCCGAAACAACGTCGCGCGGAAATGCGACTCATTAATTTGTTATTACGGATTTCATAAGAGAGACAGTCTGCTCAGGTTCCGGCGAGAATAATTGCGTTTCTTTTATTGAATACCGAAGTTCGCTCAGGGAAGCGCGCGAAAACGGACCCGCGAAAGTATCACGTTTTCCGGTTAATGGATCGCGGCTTTGGGCGAGCACATAAGTCCTGCTTAAGGCGACACTGTGCTTGCAAATTTCGATGCACTTTTCCGCGACAGATTCGTTGAACCTATAACTTCAACCTTAACAGTGTACGTCTTCAAGCAACGTGATAATATATTGCAAAAAAATCAGTTTATCGAACCGATTTATAAAAATCGATCGATCGATTAAGAAATAATCGAAAACTTGATATTTCATTGTTCGTCTTTTTTTAATGTGCCTGAAGTTTGCCACGTGGCAAATTGCCACACGTTTTTGACTTAGGAAATTTTTGTATGTTTAAAAATTGAAATCGACAAATACAACAATAAACATAGTGAAAAACATTATATAACACAAAAAATTGTCGATTTCAATTTTTGAACTTAGAAAGTTTTCTAAGTCCAATATGTGTGGCGGTTCGCCACGTGGCAAACTTCAAGCTCATCTTTTTTTATCGTTTTCGAAATTCATGAAAAAACTTATCCAGACGATTCATTTCTTATCGATCTTGTGAAGAATCGATTCTCAATTAAAAGAGTCAGTTCTGCGCAGGACTGTTTTGAGTACACCGAAGGCTACAAAACGCGGGAAATTATGGACCGCATTTGGTGCAACGTGATTAAATTGTCCGCGAACGGAACCGTCTTGGCACGCGAGTTACTTTATGAAAAATGCGCTCGCCTCGAGAGCAAATAAAGTTGACAAAATAGTAATGAACATCGCTTTGTTTTAACTTCTCCGCATGAGCAACCCCCTACGGAATCACTGCTCCTTCCGTCCCATTTTTATTATTACTTCTCGCTTCCCATCCTATTCTCCGTCTCCCTCGTCATTTTAATTCACGTTTTCGTATTTCGGTCATTGTCTTCGGTTAAACTCCCAAACAACACGATAATTGTAAATTTACGACGCGGTGTGTCCTGTAGGCGAGGAAAATATTTTACGGGAATTATTCTTTTCGGAAGCAAATAATGGTTTTAAAGTTTTACGACATTCTCTTTTCAATCTTTTTGCCTGTATCGTCAGGGTTGAATTTATCTCTCGCGTGCGAATCAATCGATAATTATCGAATAATTTTATTGGAATGATTCAATAATTGTAATCAACAAAATTCTTTTCCGCAAAAAGACCGAAAAAAATAATTTTAGTTTTAAGAAATGATATTCATAAAAGATCGTGATTATTTTTTCACGAAACTCCAATAAAATCTCATTCGACAAGTTGGATCGCAAATAACACTGCGTACTTCGTCAAATTACGGAATCCGAAATTCAGTTAGTCGCGCGCCATATTTCCTGCCGTAATTCGCTGAAATATCTTTGCCGATGCAACGAGGAAATTCGCCCGGCACCGTTAAACGATCGAGGACGCGAAAATTTATCTATCAACCGACTTTAATCTCGCGGCGTTAAATGCAAAAATGTATCGCCGTGGCGTAATTTCGTAACGACGAAAATCTCGGCCATCTGCATCCAAACGCACGGAACACGACCCAATTCCGTCACGTGTTTCTCGCGAAATACGCCGCGTGCCTTCGTTACCCGGCTCGCGTGAAATTGTTTTTTCGTCATAAGCATAACTCTCCGACTTATCAAGATGGTGGCGGCGTACCCTCGGCGAGGTGCACGTGTACGAAATCGCACTTTCTCGGGCGAAGCATCTTTACATCCCATCTGGACAATTAAATTACACGAACTGTAAACGTCCGAGCATAAATCAAGCCCGAGAGTGCCATCTTTAGTACCGCTAGTGACATACTAATGCCGTAACTATTTGCCCGTTCGTTAACATGTTTGCGCACCGCCATCAACAGATCCTGTTCGTCGGCAAGCCGCTGGAAATATTGCTTTACTATCAGCTCGGGGATTGAAATACAAAGTGGTCGAAACGGTTTCAAGGTCTGTGAAAATCTTCAACGTTTTTTTTCAATTTTAAAAGTTTTTATTTATTCATTTTTTTATTCTTTCAAAAAGCTCGACCAGGATGAGCAGGTTCGTGGGAAAAGTCGCCAAAACTGACAACTGAAATTGTTGTCAGTTTTCGCGACTTTTCCCACGAATCTGGTCACCCTGAGCTCGACATTCGAGCAACATTTTTTTAATCGTTTATTTTACTTTTTGTCAAAGGTTGTTTTTTTTTTTTTTTTTTTTTTAAGTATTCGATATTATAAACCCTGTCATTGGCATTTCGATCTTCAATTAATGTTTTATTTTCTTTCAAAGTTTCGTGTAAAGACTGCCTCAGTTTATATAGTGAGAGTAGATTTTAAGTAACAAAAGTTTTTATGTAAGCTGTCTTTTATACTTTTATTATTGAAGGGTGAATCGATATCTTTATAAATACTTTATTAGACATCGAAAAATTTTCCGAACGAAGTGTTACGGAACTGGTACACTGAAAAAGAAGTGTTTTTTTAAAATCATCTGTAAAGACACCTTTTTATATAACAATGATAATGCTTGGCTAAGGCACTTTTTATCAAGAAAAAGTATTTTTAAATATATAAGTGTGACACTTATTTATTAAATTGTGACGACATCGCGACATCGTAAGATAATCATAAAATGATCAATTTTTATCGTTTACTTACATTTTACTTTAAAAAATAATTGAATTACCTGTATAATCATAATTATAGTAAATAAAAAGTTCGTGTCAATATTCTCATAAAAATTGCTTTGATCCAAAATTGACATTTGTATGAAAATAAAACAACGAAATTATTTACTGGGACAATGTTTAAATACACGTGTAGCTGCTTATGTTTATGAAACAAACATAAATAAGGATATAAATTTGCTACTGTTACGTTTTCCCATATTTTACAATCAATACTGAAATCAACATATGAAATAAATGTTGATAAATACATTAAATTTAACGGTACGCATCTCGAAAATTATAACGTTGTTCAACAAAATTAATGCACTTGTGATCATTTTGTTAATTTAGTTGAAATCTACACTTAATACGTAAGTTGATGAATGATACTTTTATTAATTAATTAGTTAGTAATCTATTTCATAGATTATTTATCAATTCAAGAAAATACTTCGGATCGTGTATCTCCAAACATTAGAAAAATATTATTTTACGTTACTCCAGTGTAATTCATGGTAGAGTTGTTTGAGTAAATGTTTGATTTGCATAAATTGAGATATATCTAACATAAGTTACGTTAAATAATGATTAAACAATTGAAATTGAAAGAAATTAATTTATTTGAATTAAATTGAAAAAATTAAACTAAAAGTAAAATAAAGTCATGACAAATTAAAAATTGAAAACAAATAATTTTCCTCCGTGTTTGCAATTATAAATTTAGTCGAAAATAACGATCAAACAAACGCAATTGAAAGAAATTAATTCATTAATTGAATTAAATTGAAAATATTGAACTGAAAATCAAAAGGAAAGTCATTACAAATTAAAAGGTAAAAATAAATAATTGTTCTCCGTGTTTGTAATTATAAATTTCGTCGAAAATCAATACGTTTTGCAGCATGCACGATTCGTCGATTGAACAAACGATCGAGACGCCGCCAGCATAATTATTGACAACTTTTTGCGTCGAATTAAAATCTATCGATGCCTTATCCAACGGCCCCCATTGATCAATCAGGGCGCTGGTTTTTGTTTTGGTCTGCGGGGCCAGCGCCCTCACGCAACCATTAATTATTAATTATGCGAAATTTAATGGCCACGTTAAAGCGCTCGCCAATTAATTTCCCCGGCAGCGAGGGCCGAAAATCTTAATTTAAATCTGCGAAATGAATTTCTCGCGAGCACCGATGAACGTCCGTTATGCGCACCAGAAAAAGAAAAAAGGAAGGGGAAAAAAGAGGGAAAGGAAAGAAAGAAGAAAAAAGTGGCACGCAGAATTTTAAGTATAGCTGTAATAAACACTCCCGGCGGCGAATGATACATTGTTATGACGGTGTACTTTTAAGAATGATCTATTAAATTGTTTAAAAAAGCGCGGGAACTAGCGAAATAACGATGAGAAAAACGTATTTAACCACTCTTTTTTATGTGAATTTAAATTTAAATGAAGGTAGGGTTTTTTCACTTTTTTTCTTTCTTTTTTTTCAAGTTTTTATATACTTATTTATATTGTTCCGTTTTTGCATTTAATTTTTTTTTGTCTAGTTTGAAACTGTATTAAAAATTTACCTCCGTATTCACAGTTTATTAATTTATGTATAAATCACTATCGACTGAATCTAAAATACTCGACTAGATATAATTTTCATTCTGACTTCAAACATTCAAAACATGTTAATGTCAATGATTGGAAATTGTACTTAAAATTACATCTAACTAAATTACACGCCAAATGGAACGATTAAATTATTTTATAATTACAGTTTAATAATACTGATTCCATTTTACTCATATAAATGATAATCAACCTTGATTAACAATATTGTACATCGAGAGATGTAGTTTGACAAATTTTATTGAACTTTTGATAACCAAAGAACGTAAAGGCAAACTCAATTCAGATTCATAAAACAATCGTTATAAAATTAATTAACAATTCGGATAATTATTAATAAATGATTTGCAATATCGCAGAAAAAATTCGACGTGTTTTTTAATTTTCTCGGTCAGAAAAAATGATGACAAAAAATAAGCAGAACTCTGTCAAAAATAAAATATGTTACTATGACAAGTCGTATTTTAATGGTGTCAACATATTAAAAAAACAAATAGAAAGAAAAAAAAGATAATATGTTGGTATCACTAGCTGCAGGTGAAAGGTACCAAAATCTTAAAAAAAAATTTTTTAAAAGTACCTCGAATTGGAGGAAACAGTTCTATAATTGTACAAAAACGACAACTTAACGAAAAAAAAAAACTCAATTTTTCCTCGTCAAGTAATACATTTTTCAATGCATAAATTTTTTTTTACTGTAGTTTCGTTTAAAAAAAAGAATCGTTGAAAAGTCGACTATTTATTTCCTTTCTACAAAGTGTTCCAACTTTTTTCTGTTGATATTGTTTCATACTTATGTTTCAACGTCCTTACATACCGGCGCTTATATTATGTCAGGTGCATCGT